>OVBI01000440.1:0-69948 GCA_900406495.1 Sisymbrium altissimum
ATATGGACGATTGATTCCATGAAATTTCCTTTACCAGCTTATTATTTTCTCTCCCTAATGTTGGATAGGCGGATTCGTCAAAGTGACAATCCGCGTACCTGGCTTTAAATAGATCACCCGTGGTTGGTTCAAGGTACTTTATTATCGTGGGAGTATCATATCCAACATATATCCCCATCCTCCTTTGAGGTCTCATCTTAGTTCTCTGTGGTGGTGCTATTGGCACATAAACGACACATCCGAATATTTTGAGATGGGATATGTCTGGCTCTTGACCCGTAATCAATTGTGATGGGGAATACTTATGTTCACTAAATGGCCTGATGCGAATCAATTCAGCTGCATGTAAAACCGCATGTCCCCAAGCCGAGATCGGGAGTTTTGATCTCATAAGTAATGGTCTGGCAATTAGCTGTATTCTTTTGATAAATGATTCAGCCAGACCGTTTTGTGTATGTACATGTGCCATAGAATGTTCAACACTTACCCCCATGGACATACAATAATCATTAAACGCTAAAGATGTGAATTCACCAGCATTGTCCAGGCGTATGGACTTTAACAGGAAATCTAGAAAGTGTGCTCTAAGTCGGATTAGCTGAGCAAGAAATCTCGGAAATGCCAAATTCCGAGTTAATAGGAGACTTACATGTGACCATCTTGTGGATGCATCAATGAGGACCATGAAATATCTAAATGTCCTACAAGGTGGGTGTATTGGTCCGCAAATGTCTCATTGTATTTTTTCCAGAAAGTTTATTGTTTCCTTAGTCACTTTTACTGGTGATGGCCTAGTAATGAGTTTCCCTTGTGAACATGCTATACACGTGAGATTTTTTAGGGATAACTCTTCTTTCTTTCAATATGTGCCCTTCTGTATTTGATATTAGTTTTTGCATCATGTTTGAACCGGGATGGCCAAGCCGGTTATGCCATAGAGTGAAATTCTCAGTAAATGCCTTGTTTACCGTGGCATTAGCCTCTATCATACTGATCTTAGCAAAATAAAGACAAGTAAAAACCGCAGGAATGGTTTCTAGGAGTTTCTTATGTCCTTGGGCAATCTCAAATATCAGAAGGAACTCTTTGGTTCCTTCGCCCTTAGTTTCGACATGAAAACCATTCATTCGAATATCTTTAAAACTCAATAGGCTCTTTTAAGAGCTGGGTGAATATAAAGCATCAGAGATTTCTGGATGCATACCCTTAGGAAATAATATGTTAGCCTGGCTGTAGCCTTCAATTAAATTTGCCATTCCTGCTATGGTACTTATATTGGCCTCGACCATGTCTAGAGACTTAAAAATAACATCTTTCATATCATTAAAACAAATAGCAGAGAAAATAAGTTCAAAGATAACATAAAACTTAGAAGCAAAACACAAAAAACTAAATATAAAAATCAACTTGAATCCTTAAGAAAATCAGAAGTTTCATAGTTCAGTGAGTCATCTTGATCATGATCGAAGTCCCCATCTTCGTCATGCTGAGCCATGTTGCCTTCCGGGTTTTTCCCTTTTAGACTCTCTTGATAGAGGTCAATAAGATGTCTGGGAGTTCTGCAAGTCTTAGCCCAAAAAAGCTTATCCCACACCGATGGCATATAGATTTGGTGGTCGGGTTTTGCGGTTTGGAAGATCCCGCAGCACCACGGCCTCGACCTTGACCACGACTAGTTTCGGGTTGGTACCCGCGGCCTCGGTATGAACCTCGGCCATAATGATGGTGGTTTCCACAACCATGTCCTTGCCATCTTCCACGTCCACGGCCATACTGCCTTGGTTCTCTTTGGACGTGGTTAGTTTCTTTCTCTTCCGTGACCACGTGGGTTTTGGGAAGTGGGGTTTCTCCAGGAGGTCTCATCTCACTGTTTCTCAGTAGTAACTCCTTGTTTTGCTCAGCTATTAATAGGCATGAGATTAGACTTGAATGTCTGAAAGCCCTTTTCACGATATTGTTGCTGTAACAATATGTTACTTGTGTGGAAGGTGGAGAAAGTTTTCTCTAACATATCTTTATCAGATATCTCCTGACCACACAGTTTCAATGTTGAAACTATTTTAAACATAGCCGAGTTATATTCTTCCACGGACTTAAAGTCCTGGAACCTGAGATCCCTCCAATCACTTTGGACCTTTGGTAACAGCAACGGTCTATGGTGGTCATATCGTGATTTTAATTCTTTCCAAAAGTCTAGGGGATTTTCAATGGTTACATATTGATTCTTGAGACTCTCATCAAGATGATGGCGAATGATTAAGATTGTCTTGTATCGATTTATTTCGTTTTCTTTATTATCATCCACGATACATTCGCCTAGTCCTTTTGACTTTAGAAGGATATTAGTATCCAATGCCCATTGTAAGTAATTATCTCCAGAGAGACTTAGGGCAGAAAAATCCAAGTTGTTGATTTTAGACATCTGAAATCATATAATATATTCTTTTAGGTTTGTTCAAGATGGTATGATGCAACCAAAACATGAACAATGATGCAAGCAGGGGTGTGCGAGAATGATGCAACAAGATTGGCAGTTTATGATGCAATTTTAATAAGCATTCATGATTTCAGATTTAAGTTTAATCAATTTTACAAAACAATCAAGATTCAGGATTAGGGTTTGATCAATTTAACAAAACAATCAAAATTCAGGATTAGGGTTTGATCAATTTAACAAAACAATCAAGATTCAGGATTAGGGTTTGATCAATTTGACAAAATAATCAAGATTCAGGATTAGGGTTTTAACTAATCAAAACAATCAAATCCCATGATCAAATATACTACCTACCGAGCCACTTAGCATACATAATCTAAGTTACAAACTTAAAATAATTCTATCAGGCTTTATTAATCAGATTATGAATTTAGCATGTGAATTCAATTAGGTAATGCATTCAGGTTCGATTTCAATGAGATAATGAAATCAGGATTTCAAGGTTTTCGGAATTAGGTTTAGGGTTTTGTAAACTTACCTTGTAACCTCTGTTTTAGGTTAAACAGATTTGAAAGAGAAGAAGATCGAACCAGAAGAAGAAGATTTCTCTGGGAAGGTGTGCTGCTCAGGATTTTGTCCGCTGTCGGATGGAGATTATCTCGGCCGCTAGGGTTTATGAGTTTAGGTTGGATTTTGTGCTCTAGGGTTTTAGGGACTATCGTGCCAATAACGTGTTGTAAAACTAGAGAGAAAGAGACAATGAATTTCGTATGGAATTGTGTGTCTTATTGCATTGCCAATGAATCCTTTATATAAGGATTAGTACGTAGGAGAAAAAGGAAACTTCCTAACCCTAATGGGAAAAGGAAATTAAGGTTTTCCTTTTCCTAACAATAAAAAAAAGTACATAAAAGATAATTCCTAAAGGAATACTAATAGTTATGGCAATCCACCATTCAGTTTATAACATATTAAATAAATTGATAAAAAAAAATATTGATTCAAGAATTTGGAAAAAAAAAAAAAGAATTTGCAGAATCAAGACATTCTTTCTTTAATTCTGTAAACGTTATGTAGTGTGACAGTTTGTATGGCGTTCCATAATCATATGATACAACTGCATATGTTTCTGTTTTCCAACATTGAATAGAACCTAGTGAACCTTTTTTTCTTTGTTGTGGTCTAAAAAAAATAAAAAATAAAATGAGGACAGAAAAATAGAAAAGAAATTGTAAGAGATTGTTATTATTTATTTTAGAATGAGAGAAATATATTATTTTATAGTCTAAGAAATGTGGAAATTTTTTCTTAATTAAAATGAGTAAAAGAGAAAATGAGTTATACAATTTTGTCATCAATTTCAAAATTGATTATAACATTTTAATGCTTTAACAGAATTGAAGTATATATTTATCAGATACCAAAAACAAAAGAAAGCAAAAAGAGAGGTTATTGGACCGAGACCCATATACCCGAACCTGGACTTAAACGTGAACCAAGCCCGAGCCAATCTTGTCTTGGCTTGGCCAGTGCGTATAGTTTAGTTTAGGTTCACTAATTTCTCGAATTTTTCTAAGGTCTTTAAGCTTTTCAAGCAGCAACCATTGGACAAGCATTTCTCATGCAAACATAATTTTGTTCATATGAGTACACTACTATATAGTGTTCGCAGTGTTACATCAATTGCTCTTATAATCCAGTTATTCCACTAGGAATTTATTGGAAAGTTTCCCGGAAACATACCAGCGCATCATCTCTTAAAATTGAGTTTTTAAAATACCCCACACAAAAAATGATTCTAAACAAATGAAGACTCGATAGAAAATTTTTTGAGAGTATAAGCGAAAAATCCATTGTATGATGAGTTTGTAGCATTTTACAGCCTTGAATCAATCATTGTTATTTCTGTCTTGAACTCCCTGGTATTTGATGTAAACCGAGACTATAGTTATAACACAGCTTTATTCTCTCACAGAATTATGTTCTCTATTGGGTTCATTTTGGCCATGAATATGCCTGGTTAATGATGAGTGAACTTGGAGAAAATTGCATTTCCTTCATTCTCTTAGAAACGGCCCCATTTCACACTCACAAGGTGATTTGCCACTAGCTTTGTTTAAATGAATATCATCTACTACTCCATTTATATCTCAAAGCTATGGACACAACTCATTAAAAGTAAACGCTTATCCTCTACACCTTACAAATAGCACTATATAACCATTCTAGGAACTGGGTAGGGACCGAAGTCTCAGAGTTCTTTGGACAGAGTCATTTTGACTTGGTTTTCCCCTTGGACATATTTCTTGGGATCTTCAGTTATTTCGATAGGATTACCGCCAAACATCCTCTTAAGTTATAGGCTTTAAACCCATTCTTCTTAATGATTTAACAACTTGATCGCAACACACCTTTATTAAATGGATTATAGGTTGTCATCCAATTGGATATAATCAATTAAAATTACTCTATTTGAATTCAATTGTTTTATGGTTGTATGCCATCTTCTTAAAAGATACAACTAACCATTATACACAAACTCAAAGCACAAGCACTGGGTTAATCATATGATATGTTTCATCAAGCTATGAAACACTTAGTTTCTTTAGAATTTTAGATTTATCTAAAGCTATGAACTTAAGTTCAATAATTAATCCACCAAACCTAAAGAAAATCCCTTTGTGGATTTCTTAATTTTTGAAATTGGATAACCAATTAAATATAATTGTATCTTTCCATAACTATTAGTTCTTTACCATAGCATATCCCATAACTTTTAATATATTGCAGATAACTTAATACTCTAGTTATAACTTTTTAGTGTGTACAACATGGATTACTTGTAAGGTGACGTAGTACATTTGCATAGTCCACCATCATGAATCTAGAACAATTTTCAATACACTTGACTCTTGAATCTCTCGACTACCATTTTAACATATAATCTTGAGATAAAATCATTCTTTTTAGAATGTATAGTGATGTTAATCACCCATAGTCTCATCCTTTACTCTCATATATTACATGTCAAACTTTTCACTAAGAACATTCTTAGTATGTTTATCACGACTTTATCGGTACAAACAGAGCAAAATGATCAATATGGACTATTTTGATGTATATGTACTTCTCACTTTTGTGCTAAAACTATTTGACGTAATAACATGATCAAATATCACTGTTTCAGAGCATTTCAAAAGCTCAAACATAGAGTACACAAGTTTAAAGACTTTGTTATTTCCAGAGGTGGAGCTGTAATTTTTTTCAGGCACCCCCACATTTCTATGTATTTGTACGAATGTATTTTACCACTTCAATGTCCATATAGCCTTTTCCTTATGACTTTATATGGTACGCAACGCTTTCCCCATATTTCTTGAGGTTAATCAGAAGTATGCATCTTTGCATTCATCATCTTACTATTTTTCATAGTTTTTATTAAGTTAGTTTTTAATTTTCATTTTGTCTACTTTAAATTTTTCCAAAGTCACATTCTTATTTTTTAACAAGTATACACAACTATCGCAATCTATGTCATTAGTGGTAGCAATGCCACCATTTCATTTGGATATTCTCAACCATGTTGATTTCAAAAACTATATTATACATGCCAGTTTCAGTCAAATTGGTCTGAGATTTGTCATTGTCTTTGTAAGGTTAATCTTACTACAATATTCATAAGCAATGCTATGACATGTGTCAGCCTAGTGACCCATCATGCCACACTTGTGACATTTTTCATTTTCCATTGAATTTCCTTCAAATATTCTGGTTTTGAAAATTAGTGGAGGTTTTCAATGAAACATTTAAGTTTCCATTGTTTTATGCCAAACTATGCCAACATTTTTAATGGTACAAGATATATTGACTAGAGTTCTGGCAGTAGTGTCTCAAGAGAAAGCATATGAGATCCTCCTTGAGTTACTTCTCTAGTTTCAGCATGGTAAGGAAATGAAGATTTTCTCTTGCCACATTATGAATCGAGTTCCATTGAATTTGTCTAGCATTAGTCCTACGCTTATAGCACTAGACACTAATATGAAAATCTAATAAACATGGTACAGACGCATGTGGAAGACCACTACCAAACAAAATTTGGTGCGTCAACTCACTAGACTCATAACCAGTAATACATCCACCATAACCGGTGTAAAGATAACATAGACATTCTGATAAACATCAGAATTCCCATTTATAAATGACACAAAATCAGAGGTAACAGATCATTCATAATCCAGGATGTTAATTCGCCATATACTGGCCATCCCATACTTTGGTTAAGCATGGGAAGGCTTCAAAGGGTACACATCTCCGTGTCCGCATCACGGATTCTCTAAAGAACCTCTTCTCAGTACGTTGTATCAAGGTGTACTTCCTAAGATCAGAATGCTTTTGGATACCGCAACCAATATAAAATTCCTTGCAAAAAAAAGTGAATGAAGCCCCCCAAGTGGTAGAGAATCTCGTGCAAAGTGATTCATTTTATAATGAGGATTACAGCTGCAGCAATATAAGTAGTAAAGACGATAAGGATGCCAATAGGAAATTTTTAAAGGATTGAGATGGGAAGATGGATAAATCATTCTCTCCCAGACAACAACAAAGGAAATTTACTATGTCGGAGAAATGATACCGCAAGATGGAGACGATCTCCATTATGAAGAAATGGCATATCTCAATGCTCAAGGAGGTTACAACAACTGGCGGCCAAACAATAACCTCTCCTACTGGAACACTGAAGTTGCTTGCATTCTTGATTTCCTGAGAATTCCTTGGATCTGACGTTTCTCTTTATTGATCTCAAAACCGACTTTACTGCCTTGCTATCTTTTAATTACAATCATTACTGTTTAGCTTAATTCGAAAGCTTAATAATCTATTGTGTGAATCTTGAGTCTCTTTGGAATTCGACCCCTAAATACTTTATCGATCTCTTAGATTGGAGAGTAGCTCTAGGGTAAATTTGAAAAGATCAGATAAGATGACAGGAGATGGTGGACAAAGGAGAGACAAGATGATGGGGACAAAAGACGTTGATTCCGGTAAAAGATAAAGAAGAACCACAAGAAATCCGGCAAAGAGAAATGGTTTTGGAAGAAAGAAAAAACCAGCTTACCGTTGGAAACTAGGACCCTCCGACCCGAGTCGGGGTAGATCCACGGAAAAAATGGGATTAGAGTATAGGAAGCAGAGTTCAACTTACTAATTTGAGGAAAGAAACCAGGGGAAAGCGACCACACTATTGTACACCGGTTTTCAGTACCTCGGAGAGAAAAAGAGTGTTAGCGCTAAACTATTTGGTTTATTTGGTAATTGATAAAATTGTTTATCTCCTGCCTTATATAAAGAATTAAATGTAAAACTTATATTTATATAAAAAAAAATCAAAAAATCTCCTTTTTTTCTTTATACAAGTCGTAAAGAAGTTTTCCTTTTCTCAAAAAGGAATTATGCACAAGGAAAATCAAAATTATTATTGATTATTGAAACATTTAATCTAACGCAAGTACAAAACATTCATATAACTAAACCGGCAAAGATCCTTTCACTTGTTCAGATTTACCAGTTGGAACCAAACCAGCGACGAAATCAACCTCTGGGGATTCAATCTCAAGTTCTAGAGATTCGGATACACATCCACGCAAACATATGTTTTCCCGTGATGGTAAAGAATCCGAACCTCTAAAAGCAAAGTCTATGAATCCTTCTCTATACCTCTTAAACACACAAAAGCTTCGTCTAGTTTGTTTTGACGGTATACGCAATATGCCAATATTAAGGTAAACAACAATTCAAAACCTAAGAGAAGCCAGCTTGTTTATTCCATGTAGAAAAAGAAAATAGAGGCTTATTACATGTTAGTTTCCAAGAAGATGAAAACATGAAACCAACTCCAATAATTGATTTCCTCTTCGCATAGAGCAACAAACATTTTGGCTACATGACATAAATAATATATAGTATAATCAGAAGAAGCACATTCCAGAAATTAATATCACATAAATAGGAAACTGAAAGATCGAGAGATGAAACATACAACAAGGAGATTAGTTGTTGAAGCTATTTAACAACTTAAAAGATATCCGTTTGATATTCTTTTTACAGCAACCAATACAGTGTGTTGTTATTTCCCTTTTAATTAATCCCAAAATTCATATCCGATTTAGAAAAAGATTGGCTAAGCAAAAAAAGAGGAGCACCACTGCAAAACTCAGTACCAAAACCGTCAACAGCCTCCATCCAAAACAAAACAGAGCAAAGATACCTGAGATAAAGAACTTTTGTAGAGAATCAATTTATATAGCCTACGACCTTAGACTCTTACAGAATTTAGAAAAGTAGCATAACTGAAACAAGTGCACCACATTGACCAGTTTCCTATCTAACTACAGGTTTTGCTCAGGCTCCAAGGATAGCTTTTGCATTATGTTTGACAAATAATTCATATCAAAAGCATTATTAAGAACTCAATGCTGGCTCCACTGAATATGTAACTGATACATAAAAGCATGATCTTGGCATTTAACTTGGTGTGAGACTAGCAATTTAACAACTACGCATATAAGCATTTCCACCAAGTGAACTAAGAACAAACAACTTCTAAACTTCATTAATGGATTCTTCGACAGAGAAGATGAAAGTACAACGAAGTTATATTACTTTGACACAACAAGCAACAAAGAAAATCAAATCTCCAGACTCATACATGCCTAATACAAGAACCTTAACAAACAGATTTTTGATTCAATTACTAAACAAAATCAAGTTAAATATAAAGAAACCGAACCAAAAACAATCAGATGCCAAATTAAAAATCCAATCTAACTAACCTAAACTGGGTCAATCCCGATCTTCTCGAGCTATTGCAAATGCATCGAATCAAGAACAATCCAAACAATGAAGAAACCCATATAACTCCAATCTAAAGTTAAAACTTATTGTATCTCTCGGACTTAATATAGAACAGTGAAATTTCAAGAATTTACAAGAAATAGGAATTGTAAAAAATTCTAGAAAATCAAAATAGAGAATAGGAATAATGTAGCGCCTGTAACCCAAGTTAATCTGGGACGATGGTTTCGGTCGGGAAAGGAACCATCGGATTGCAGAACAAGGATAAGGGTTTTGACAGAGGAAAATGGAGTTGGCCGGGCCAAAATGTAAACTGATTGAGTAAAATTGAAGTGCATCAGGTTAAAGTGGACTTAGCCGAGCTAAAGTGAAGTTTACTGAGCGAAAGTGAAGCTCTCCGGGCTAAAACAACAAACGATCGAGCTAAAATGACTTGGCCCGTGATTTTCAGAGACAAAGAGTGATCATCGAGCTGTTTGGTCGGCATTCAGACAGAACGGTTAGAGTTGTCAGTCAAGCTCAGCTGGATTATGCGCGGACAAGTTTTGGCGCGAACGCCTAAGGCAAAAATGGACGAACTGTCAGGCAAAACTGCTTAGTGCGGTTATTGAAAAGTTGCGCCGTGCGCGGGTAGGAGTTTATGAAAAAATAGCGCAAACACTGTGTGTTGGCCCGGGGAAGCGGTTACGGCTTTGGTCGAGCAAAAATGTGCGCGGGAACGGTTTTGGACAGTTTTCCTCGGCAATAAGGAAGGAAACCGCCTCATTAATCAGTTTCGCGAGCACTTAATTATTTTCTATCGGGCAAAAGCACTTAGAGATATTTTGGGGAGAAAAAGAAAGGAGATTGTTCGAGAGAAAAGATGAAAACCCGAGAGAAGTTGATTTTTACCGAGGATCATTGGAGTTTAAACGTACTAAGGCAATAATCTACGATCGCGACTGGGCTAAGTGTTTTCCGATCGGGCAAAATCGTGGAAACGAGCGCAAGAGGTGTCAGATAACCGTTTTACCGAGAGACTAAGGTGAGTGCGTGACCGTGGGCTAGATTTACTGTCGGTCTTGCATGTTCATCGAGTCTAGGATTGCTAGGAGTGTTCTGATTGTTTGCTTATCCGATTATTCTGTTTATACTGCTGACTTGACCGGATGATCGATTCCTTTCATGTGGAAATCGGATCAGATTGCGCTTCGGGCGTGATGGCCGGGAAGGCTGGTCTAGATCGCGGATTGTTCTGATGACTTGGGATGATCGGGCCGTGAGAGTAACTGTTGGATATGCATGATAGACTGATTGATATTGCTTGATGCGATTGTATATTTTTGGCTCGGTGAGACGGGACGACCGCTCTCACTAAGCAAAACTGTTGCTTATGCCTCCTTATGGATACAGGTAAAGAGACTGATGCTTGAGCCGCGGGACAAGGGCAATGGACGCGGATGGATGGTGTAATATTGGGTAGATTTGGCTAAGTATAATGATGTAATAGCTTATTAGCAAACTGTCATTGTTGTACTGAACCTCGTTAATCTATTCATTATAAGTTATGCTTTGGTTAAGATTGTCTATAAAGAACTGAAAAATGCGGAAATAATTCTAAGTATGGAAAAAACGAAAACTGGCCTAAGTATAATAACCGCGGTCGTGAAAATCCGGATTAGGGTGTTATAAGTTGGTATCAGAGAATTACGGTTCTAGGACATGTCTTAGCATAGCGGGTTTTTGGGTTAACACCATCCTTCCAAATGCCTGATGTCTTGCGGTAAGTTATACTGTACTGAGATCGTAAGATCTAAAGTTAGTGAGGGGGCTAACTTGACTGTTTTGGCTATTGCAGATGGCTAAGAGAAACCGATCTGTGAGAAGGAATGTTCCTGAAACTGAGGAGAATCCAGTGGACAATGTGGCCGGGAATGGGGCCGCAGATCAGGAAGCTGAGAATGTGGAGAATGTTTCTGGTGGAGAAAATTTGAATAACGCGGCTGCTGCTGGGGCTGCTGCAGGTGTTGCGGCTGGTGCTGCTGAGGCTCCAGTCGGATTGCAGGTGGTACTGGGAATGTTGGCGCAAGTGCTAGCCAAGCTGCCAATTCTGAATGTTTCATCCCCTGTGATTAATGTGGAGCAAGTGGTGAATGAGGAGGACGTGTTGCCTGCGCCAAGAAACCCGTCTTACCTTAAGGTGATGGACCACATGCAAAAGCTGGGAACAAAGTTCTTTGTTGGTGGATCCAGGCTAATGGAAGCGGATCAGTGGTTGACCAGGCTGGAGAGAAACTTTGACTCCATCTGCTGTCCAGATGCGTACAAGAAGGACATTGCAGTGCATTACCTTGATGGAGATGCGCACACTTGGTGGCAATGTGTGGTGAGTCAAGATGCGGGAAGGGTGTTTACTTGGCCGATGTTCTGTGGAAAATTCCGGGCTAAGTATTTTCCAGCCGAGATGTTTGCCAAGCTGGAAGGTGAGTTCCTTAAGCTAGAGCAAGGGACAATGACCGTGAGGGAGTACGAAGCTGAGTTTAACAGACTCAAGAAGTATGCTGGACGTGAGGCAGAACCGGAAGTGTCCTTGGTGTGGATGTTAATGCGTGGCGTGCGTGTGGACATCAGCACATGTTGTAAGATCCGTGGCTATGACTCTGTTGCCGAGCTGGTTGATAAGGCTGTGGAACAAGAAGAAAGCATTGTTGCGGAAGCTAAGTTGCTGGGTACTGGACCGCAGGGTCAATCTGGAAAGGATGCGAGAAAGAATAAGAAGTTCAATGCTAAGGGAAACAACTCTGGCAAGCCTACTGCGGGACGCAGTGTTTGCCGACTTGCAAGAAGATGCACGTTGGAGCGTGCAGGATGGCCTCTGGGGCTTGTCACCGATGCGGCAGTATGGAGCATAAGGTGCGTGATTGTCCAGAGGAGGATACAAGGCCGAAGGATCAGGGGAAAGCTGCTGGAGAAAGATTGTGTTACCACTGCAGGGAAGCGGGACACTACAAGAATCAGTGTCCGAAGCTGGTGGCTCAACCGAGTGGAAAGCGGCCAAGTGATGGATCGCAGCCAGCTGCGAAGAGGCAGGCAATCATGCCGCGTGTGTACACGCTCGGAGATGGACCCTCCAACGATCCTAGCACTTCTCGTATGATCACTGGTAAGTCCTATCATTTACCTTCGAGCATTTCTGTGTGAAGTGCATGATGCATGCTAGATTAGGGTTCTTAGCATTTAGATAATGTGTAGGGACCTTAACCATGGGCGGTGTGGCAACCCATGTTTTGTTTGACTTGGGTGCATCACATTGTTTTGTGAGCCCAGACTTGATTGGATCCAGGGAGTTCCAGTAGGAACTTGAAGGTGAAGTGGAAATGGTTCAAGCGGCAGGCGGTCAGGTTATGTTTACGTCTGGACATGTCCGCAACATCTCTGTGATGATTGGACATGTGAACATGCCAGCTGACTTGGAGGTCTGTCCGGTTAAGTCCTATGATGTGATATTCGGCATGGACTGGCTTGGGAAGTATAAGGCACATCTGGACTGTTACCGCGGCAAGGTCGTGTTCGAGATCGATGGTGGGAAACTGCAGTATCAGGGTGTTAGACCGACTAGTGGGAGTTTGGTCGTCTCGGCAATGCAAGTGGAACGGATGCTGGAGAAGGGGTGTGAAGCGTATTTGGCCGTGATAACTAGCACGGAAGTCGGGCCAAATGTTGAGCTAAGTGAGATCCCGGTGGTAAAGGAGTTTGGGGATGTGTTCCAGTCTTTGACCGGATTACCACCAGCTCGTTCTGATCCATTCACGATCGAGCTTGAACCTGGCACGGCTCCAATCTCTAAGGCTCCATACCGAATGGCCCCTGCTGAAATGGCCGAGCTGAAGAAACAGCTAAGCGACTTGTTGGAAAAGGGATTTATGCAGCCGAGCAGTTCGCCTTGGGGTACACCGGTTCTATTCGTCAAGAAGAAGGATGGAAGCTTTAGGCTTTGCATTGATTATCGTGGGTTAAACAGAGTGACCGTAAAGAACAAGTATCCTCTTCCGAGGATTGATGAGTTGCTGGATCAAGTCTGAGGAGCTAAGGTATTCTCTAAGATTTATTTGGCTTCTGGTTATCATCAGATCCCGATTGCTGAGGAGGATGTTTGTTAAGACAGCATTCAGGACGAGGTATGGGCATTACGAGTTCGTGGTTATGCCCTTCGGATTGACAAATGCTCCTGCGGCATTTATGAAACTGATGAACAACGTGTTCAGAGACTATCTCGATGAATCTGTGATTATCTTCATAGATGATATCCTGATTTACTTACAGAATCAGGAAGAACACACGGCTCATCTGAGGAACGTGTTGAACAGACTGCGGAACATAAGCTTTATGCTAAGCTAAGCAAGTGCAGCTTCTGGGAAAAGGAGATTGGGTTCTTAGGCCATGTTGTCTCGGATTAGGGCGTTTCTGTTGATCCGGAAAAGACCAAGGCCATTGCGGATTGGCCTAGTTCGCGGAATGCATCTGAGATCAGGAGTTTTCTCGGTTTGGCTGGGTACTACAGGGATTTTGTGAAGGGATGCGAGTATGGCTCAGCCATGACAAAGTTGACCGGGAAGGACGTTCCATTTGTTTGGACAGCCGAGTGTGAAGAGAGTTTCTGCAAACTCATGGAGATGTTGACGAGCACTCCAGTATTGGCTATGCCTATAGCCGATGAGCCATACATGGTTTACACTGATGCATCAGGAGTTGGGCTCGGTTGTGTTCTGATGCAGCAAGGAAAGGTGATACCTTATGCTTCACGACAGTTAAGGAAGCATGAGAAGAATTGTCCGACTCATGACCTGGAGATGGCCGCGGTAGTGTTTGCACTTAAGATCTGGCGGTCTTATCTCTATGGTGTAAAGGTCCAAGTATTCACGGACCACAAGAGCTTGAAGTACATCTTCACTCAGCCGGAACTGAATCTGAGGCAGAGAAGTTGGATGGAAACAGTAGCGGATTTTGTTCTGGAAATTGCTTACCATCCGGGTAAGGCAAATCTAGTGGCAGATGCATTGAGCGGTAAGAGAGTTGCTGTGGCTTCAGAGAAAGATATCGAGGGATTGGTACACATGATCGGGACACTAAGACTAGCTGCTTTGACTTATGATCTCGAACCGTTGGGTCTTGGTGCAGCTGATCAGGCATATATTTTGAGCAGAGTGCGATCGGCTCAGGAAAGGGATGATTTCTAACCTAAGGAATTGCGGAAGGAGAAGACTGAGTATCAGGCTTCAAAGAATGGGACGATTGTTGTAAATGGCCGAGTGTGTGTACCGGATGTTCAGTCAATGCGGGATGAGATTCTGGAAGAAGCACATAAGTCTAAATTCTCGATACATCCAGGAGCAACTAAGATGTATCGTGATCTGAAGCGGTATTATCACTGGGTTGGGATGAAGAAAGACGTTGCTAACTAGGTGGCTAAGTGTCCATCTTGTCAGATGGTTAAGGCAGAACATCAGGTTCCGAGTGAATTATTGCAGAGTTTGCCCATTTTGGAGTGGAAGTGGGACATGATCACAATGGACTTCGTGACTGGATTACCGACTTGCAATGGCAAAGATGCGATATGGGTGATCGTAGACAGATTGACTAAGTCAGCATATTTCCTTGCGATCAACAAACAGGACAATGCTGCAGTTTTGGCTAAGGTATATGTGGAACAGATCGTGAGATTGCATGGAGCACCGTTTAGTATAGTGTCTGACCGAGATGCTAAGTTTAAATCAGCATTGTGGAAGGCAATGCAGAAGTGTATGGGGACAAAAGTTCATCTAAGCACAGCTTATCATCCGCAGACTGATGGGCAGTCCGAGAGGACGATCAGAATACTTGAGGACTTGTTGCGAGCTTATGTTCTTGACTGGGGTGGTAAATGGGATCAGTACCTTCATTTGGCCGAGTTCTCGTACAACAATAGCTTTCATGCTAGTATTAGAATGTCGCCTTATGAAGCATTGTATGGACGGCCTTGTAGAACACCGTTATGCTGGACCCAAGTGGGGGAGCGCAGCATATTTGGCCGAGACTTTGTGGAGGAAACGACATAGAAGATAAGGGTTTTGAAACTTAAGATGAAAGAAGCTCAGGACAGACAGAAAAGTTATGCGGATAAGCATAGGAAGGAGCTTCACTTTGACGTGGGAGATATGGTCTATCTTAAAACCGTGACTTACAAAGGGAAAGACAGAGCTTCAAAGAATGCAAAGCTCAGTCCAAGGTACATGGGACCGTATAAGATTCTGAAAAGAATCGGGCAGGTGGCCTATCGGTTGAAATTGCCTACGACCATGAATGCGTTCCATGACGTGTTCCATGTATCTTAGCTCAGAAGGAGCATATCTGACCGGCATAATGTAGTCGCGGAACCTCCCGCGGACCTAAGTCCGAACTTGACAATGGAAGGAAGACCACTTCGGATTGTGGGGAAAAAGTCTAAGCCGGAAGGCAGAAGGAAAACAAGGATGATTCAGGTCGTTTGGGATTGTGATGGTGAGGAAGAAACAACTTGGGAACCAGAAGCAAGAATGAAGGCTGAATTTCCTAAGTGGTTTGATAAACTTAAGGAAAATACGGGAAAGAAGGAAAGACTCGAGGACATGTCTTAGCCAAGTGGGGGAGAGTTGTAGCACCCGTAACCCAAGTTAATATGGGACGATGGTTTCGGTCGGGAAAGGAACCATCGGATTTCGGAACAAGGATAAGGGTTTTGACCGAGGAAAATGGAGTTAGCCGGGCCAAAATGTTAATTGATCGAGTAAAATCGAAGTGCATCGGGTTAAACTGGACTTAGCCGAGCTAAAGTGAAGTCTACCGAGGTAAAGTGAAGCTGTCCGGGCTAAAACAACTAACGATCGAGCTAAAATGACTTGGCCCGTGATTTTCGGAGACAATGAGTGATCATCGAGCTGTTTGGTCGGCATTCAGACAGAACGGTTAGAGTTGTCAGTCAAGCTCAGCTGGATTATGCGCGGACAAGTTTTGGCGCGAACGCCTATGGCAAGAATGGACGAACTGTCGGGCAAAACTGCTTAGTGCGGTTATTGAAAAGTTGCACCATGCGCGGGGTAGCAGTTTATGAAAAATTCGCGCAAATACTGTGTGTTGGCCCGGGGAAGCGGTTACGGATTTGGTCGAGCAAAAATGTGTGCGGGAACGGTTTTGGACAGTTTTCCTCGGCAATAAGGAAGGAAACCGCCTCATTAATCAGTTTCGCGAGCACTTAATCATTTTCTATCGGGCAAAAGCACTTAGAGATATTTTGGGGAGAAAAAGAAAGGAGATTGTTTGAGAGAAAAGAAGAAAACCCGAGAGAAGTTGATTTTTACCGAGGATCATTGGAGTTTGAATGTACTGAGGCGATAATCTGCGATCGCGACTGGGCTAAGTGTTTTCCGATCGGGCAAAATCGTGGAAACGAGCGCAAGAGGTGTCAGATAACCGTTTTACCGAGAGACTAAGGTGAGTGCGTGAACGTGGGCTAAATTTACTGTCGGTCTTGCATGTTCATCGAGTCTAGGATTGCAAGGAGTGTTCTGATTGTTTGCTTATCCGATTATTCTATTTATACTGTTGACTTGACCGGACGATCTATTCCTTTCATGCGGAAATCGGATCAGACTGCGCCTCCGGCGTGATGGCCGGGAAGGCTGTTCTAGATCGCGGATTGTTTTATAACTTGGGATGATCGGGCCGTGAGAGTAACTGTTGGATAGGCATGATAGACTGATTGATATTGCTTGATGCGATTGTATATTTTTGGCTCGGTGAGACGGGACGACCGCTCTCACTAAGCAAAACTGTTGCTTACGCCTCCTTATGGATGCAGGTAAAGAGACTGGTGCTTGAGCCGCGGGACAAGGGCAATGGACGCGGATAGATGGTGTAATATTGGGTAGATTTGGCTAAATATAATGATGTAATAGCTTATTAGCAAACTGTCATTGTTGTACTGAATCTCGTTAATCTATTCAATATAAGTTATGCGTTGGTTAAGATTGTCTAGAAAGAACTGAAAAATGCGGAAATAATTCTAAAGTATGGAAAAAACGAAAACTGGCCTAAGTATAATAACCGCGGTCGTGAAAATCGATTAGGATATTATAAATAACCTGCAGCGGTGAACAGGAATATGATAATGAGTGATTCTAGAGAGGCAGGCGCTACATCTGTAAGCCACGTGGACAAATTCCGGCACGAGTAACCCATTATCTGGCGGTCTTCCAAAACTCGACATGGCTGTGGTTTCCTCAGCTTTTCTCCTCCTTGGCATGCTGAATCAACTCTTTCAGCTTTTTTTCTTCTGCATTTCATTATTAATTTTTTGATATACCAAGGCTGTTACCTCATCTATTTTTATTACACTTATGTCATTCATTGTGACAAAAATTAGATATAATTTACTTCGTTACAATATTGTGACTATTAATTATTATTTTGTCACATTAAAATGTGGTCACAAAAACGTCTCTAATATGTCACAAAGTTGTTACCAATAATTTTGGTTGCAAGATTTTGGACATTTTCCTGTAGTGATAGACTCTTGTTCCGGTGCTGTACGCAGAGGAGACAGGTCTTCTCAAACTCGGAGACGGCTCATGGTTGAAGATGATATTATCCTAATCCCAAATTTTGATCTTTCGGAGGGGTCTGTAAGTTTCAAACTAACCCTCATTAGGAGAGTCCTCCACGTAGGTGGAAAGAGCATCAACGCTCTAATCAATCTCTTCCCTAAAGCGAGGATTTGGAATGTGGAAGGTAGGGTTAAAGGGATCAACTTCGGAAATTGACGTTTTTAGTTTGACTTTGATAAAGATGAGGGCTTGCAAATGGTGCTCAACAAAAGGCCATGTCATCTTAATCAATGGAATTTCCCCCTTGAAAGATGGGAACCTTTTACTAAGGAAAACTTCCCCAACATGATCCCTTTCTGAATCAGTATCACTGGTGTTCAGATGCACTTCTGGAACATTGCGAATTTTACGGAGATAGCTAAAGCTCTTGGAACTCTGGTTGATATCGATGTTAATAGAGTGAAGATCAGAGTTTCGATTGATGTAGATAAACTACTTCAGCTTGAGAGGAGAATTGGATTCAAGAATGTAGACGTTAGAAATATAAATTTCTTGTATGATTGTCTTCATCGCCATTGCTATACCAACAACAAGAAATTCTCATGATGAGGACACTTGCCCTGAGTTGATAGATGAACAACATGAGCAGAGACATTAGGAGAGATCAGGGCTTTATGCGGTGGAAAATTAAAACTCACAGGGTCATGTGTACACGAGAAAAACATTTTCCAACAGGCAAAAGAGGCATAAATCACCTATACATGGTTTTCATTCCACCTTGCCCAAAGGTCTACTCAAATGAAAGGAATGAGAGATGACAAACGGAGGAAAAACTCAGATGGGAATAGAGGTTTCTATGGTTCTCATTCTCGTGATTCTTCAAATAAGTCTCCGTCTTACTATCGGGTGACAAATGGTACACACAACCCTTCTCAAATTTCTGGTCCTGAAAAGGATGTATGGAAAGGAATTGAGGCTTCAGTAAGAGCGAGAGGGATGAGTGAGAAAAATAGAGTTCAATCTTCTTCCAAAACCATGACATGAAGAATCTCACAGGAGAAAAAACCAGATACTTCCCAAGTAATATGAAGACCAAAACTTTCTCAGAATGCAGTGAAATGAGGAAACCGTAATGCTGCTCACAGACAATCCTTCCAGCAAACTTCGGGTGCAAACAATTATAAGACAACATTAGACTCCCAAAGAACTATCTCAGAACTGCTGGGAGCTCAATCTTCCTCTAAAACTATAACAGGGAAAAAACCAGATACTTCCCAAGTAATGTGGAGACCAAAGCTTTCTCAGATTACAGAGAAAGGAGGAAACCGTAATGTTGTTCACAGATAATCCTTCCAACAAACTCCGGGTGCAAACGATGAAAAGACAACATCAGACTCCAAAAACAACTATCTCAGAACGGATGGGAGGGTTTGAAGATGGGAAATCCCTCGCTCTAGTCATTTAGTAATTGTTTATCAAAATGAAACAGAAGAGGATAAACTCCGTAGGCTGAAAATAAAAGGTATCATGGCAGAGACTCCTACATCCGGTGTGAAATCTCTTATCTTTGGTCCAGCATCCAAGAATGGTGAAATCCTTCCTCATCAACAAAAAGATCAAACCGAGATTTCCAAGATGCTAAGGAATGATCAGAACACTATAGGAGCTGGGAACACAGTACTAACTGATGAGAATAGAGAATTTGAAAAGATTTTAGATAAGATCATAATTACTACTTTGACTGAAGAAGGGAATGAAATTTTTGATAAGATGGCAGAAGAATATGAAAATATAGATTTGTATGCTATGATGGATGCTGATACAATCGATAATGATGATTTACTTGGAGATGATTTAAATATAGATGTAGAAAAAAATCGATGTAATTTCTCAACTTTCTCCAGCAAATGTTGTGCTCTCTGAGGAGGATAATGAGGAGCACAATGATTGATTATGACAATCACACAAGAAATCACATCCTTCCAAAGCTCAGCTGTCCCTCGCCAAACCAATAGAAAAAATGAAGGACCCTCGAGGGTCTAAAATTGGATTGAGTGGAGTTACTAAATAGAAATTCCCATGAAGCCCAGATCACAAAGGTCGGATGCTTGCGATCAGAGGATGTGCCTCTCCAAAGAGAAAACAAAAGTCGGATACGCTCCCACCTAATCACTATGTTACTTGCCCTAGTGTTGAGGTGTTTTCTTCTGCTATAAGCAAGAAATCTTCTTCTCTTTCAGGTTTGGTGGTGTCCCAGAAACCATCCAGTAAAAACATATAAGTGCTATTTTATGGAACTTTCAAGGAGTCGGAGTCTACTTGACCTAATAGCATCTTGGAGAGGTGCACCGTTGTTTTACTTTGTGTTTTCTTTTTCTTTCTGGAAAAAAAAAAGTATTTTCTCTTTTATGAAAGATTTTTAATTTGGATTTGGTTATAATAAATTGTTTACGGTTGAGGAGGAAGATACAGGCGGTGGACTAACAATTTTTTTTATTTGGATTCTTATGTGGTTTAGATATTTTTGCTAATAATTGTATGGTCGATATTGAAGTTATTATAGAAGGCCATGAAGCATACACTACTTTTATTTATGGTGATCTGGTGGTTGAATATCGAGAAAATGTTTGGGACCATCTAACGAGGATGAGTCTAGCAAAATCAGGAACATGGCTGATGCTACGAGATTTCAATGAAATCATATAAAATAATGAAAAAGGGAGGTAGGAAAACATCCAAAGCTTCTTTTTACCTTTTAAGACGATGCTTACAAATTGTGGTTTGATCAATCTTACCTATCGAGGTAATGGTTTCTCCTGGCCTCCTGGGTGGGTAATAGGAGATCTGGGAAAGTACAATATGGACTTGATAGAACCGTAGAGAATGAAGATTAACACCACCTATTTTCCCACATTAATGTAGACTACCTGCGTAAACGTAATACCAATAAAGGAGGTTTTAAATTTGACAAATTATGGATACGATTTCACATATATTATGGATACCATAATATTCTACAATATATGGGGATAGATGGTTTCCGTGAGACCATATTGGATGGCTGGAATGATCACGAAAGCTTTTTCCAGGAGGAATCTTTGAAATATCGAGCTCTAGCTAAAACTTTCTCTATTCGAAATACATAATGGCGCCACTCATTCTAGTTTGATAAATGGTCGCCTTATGGAATACTGTCTGACTTAGTCGGGAAAAGAGGATGCATTGATTCTGGGTTTTGGAAGTAATTCCACGCTGGAATCTGAGTTTCAGCATCATCGTAGAAGAAGACACAGAGTCGAGATAAAACAGGGGATTGGATCAACAAGAAGATGTAAACTGTGGCGAAGAAACCAAAGTTTAGTTAAAAAGAGACATGGAATCTCACTAGAGAAACTCAACCTATATTTCCATGGTATAAAGGTATTTGGTTTCAGTACGCCACGCCTAATACTCCTTTCTCATGTGGCTTGCACTTCAGGTAGGCTGTCAACTGGCCATCAGATTCTGCAATGGAACAATCAAACTGACTCCAGTTACAGGTTCTGTAACAACTCTATAAAGATTCTGGAGTCGGGACCATTTCTTTTTTTTTCAGTGCAAATACTTAGAGGAAGTATAGAAAGGGTTCACTCAAAACTTACAGGACATAACCGTTTATGTAGAAAAACAAATAAGCAATTTTTGCATATATTTTTTTTCATAGAAAACATATACACACAAATTTTACTATAGTAACCACATATAATGAAATATGTACATATATTTTTATGAAAACTATGTAGATATACAATATTATTGCACATATATTATGGATACCATAATATTCTAAAATACATAATAGTAGTAAATACATTTAGATTTAGAATAGATACATCTTAAGATTTAAAATAAAAAGTCAGGTTGAATTTTAAAAGAGTGAGATAATGGGAAGATGAAGAATAAATCAAATAATGAATATGAGAAACGTAAAGAAACATTCAAACACGGAAGGATTATATGAGTCTCAAGATATGTCCCCTCGAATAGAAGGAGACCAGAGTAAAATGCTGAAAAGTATTATAGCATGTTGTAAATCGATGGATTTGTCAGAACCATTCGTTTCGGAATCTTCTATTACTGATTTAGTTTATTTCCTATTTATATTAAGAATTACCTTTTATGTATTTCTTTTTATTATTAGGAAAAAGATAAATCATATTTCCTTTTCCCATTAGGATTAGGAAAAAGGTAATTTCCTTTTCTCTAGACTTTCTTTTTCTCTAAACTTTCATTTTCTCCCCTTGTATAATCCTTATATATAGGATTCATTGGCAATGCAATAAACACACCAATTCCCTGCGAATTCTAAGTCTCTTTCTCTCTAATTTTACAACACGTTATCAGCACGATAGTCTCTAAAACCATAAGCACTAAAACCCGACCTAAAAGCATAAAACCCTAGCCGCCAAACAAAACCCCATCCGATCGCAAACATCCCGACCAGCGATCCCGAGCAGCAATCTGTGTCCCGCCGTACCGCCGACCAGCGTACCGCATGTCCCGACGGACCGCAGCATCCCGGTGCAGTCTTCTTCTTCGGTTCGATTCTCTTCTTCCCTTCAAATCTGTTTAAACTAAAACGGAGGTTACAAGGTAAGTTTTTCAAAACCCTAAAACCAAAATCCTTGAAACCCTAACTCATTGAAATCGAATCTGATTGCACCTTCTAATTACTTTAACTTGCTAAATCCGAAATCTGATTAATAAAACCTCATAGAATTGTTTTAAGTTTATAACTTAGATCATTTATGCTAGGTGGTTTCGGTAGGTTAGATTGTTTGATCATGGGATTATTTGTTTGATTAATTAAAAACCCTAACCCTGAATCTTGACTGTTTTGTTTCAATTAATCAAACCCTAATTCTGAATTTGGATTGTTTGTTAAAAGTGATAAAACCCCAAATCTGAATTCTGACTGTTTTGTTAAATTGATCAAACCCTCATTCCGAATTTGATTGTTTGTTAAAATTGATCAAACCCTAATCTCGAATTTGGTTATCTTGTTAAATTGATTAAACCTAAATCTGAAATCATGTGTGCTTGATAAAATTGCATCATAAAATCCGACATCTTGCTGCATCAATCTCGCACACCCTTACTTGCATCATTGTTCATGCTTTACAAACCTAAAAGAATATGATAATGATCTCAGATGTCTAAAATCAACAACTTGGATTTCTCTGCCCTAAGTCTCTCTGGAGATAATTACTTACAATGGGCATTGGATACTAATATCCTTCTAAAGTCAAAAGGACTAGGCGAATGTATCGTGGATGAAAATAAAAAAACAAAATAAATCGATACAAGGCAATTTTAATCATTCGCCATCATCTTGATGAGAGTCTCAAGAATCAATATGTAACCATTGAAAATCCCCTAGACCTTTGGAAAGAATTGAAATCACAATATGACCACCATAGAACAGTGCTGTTACCAAAAGTCCAAAGTGATTGGAGGGATCTCAGGTTCCAGGACTTTAAGTCCGTGGAAGAATACAACTCGGCCATGTTTAAGATAGTTTCAACATTGAAACTGTGTGGACATGAGATATCTGAACAAGATATGCTAGAGAAAACTTTCTCTACCTTCCACAGTAGTAACATATTGCTACAACAACAATATCGTGAAAAAGGGTTCCAGACATATTCAAGTCTGATCTCATGCCTGCTCTTGGCCGAGCAAAACAATGAGTTATTACTAAGAAACAGGGAGAAGAGACCTCCTGGTGCAACCCCACTTCCCGAAACCCATGTGGTCACGGAAGAGAAAGAAACTAACCATATCTAAAGAGAGCCAAGGCAGTATGGTGACCGTGGACGTGAGAGATGGCAAGGGCGTGGTCGTGGAAACCACCACCCTTATGGCCGAGGTTCTTCAAACCGTAGCCGCGGGTACAAACCCGATACCAGCCGTGGTCGAGGTCGAGGCCGTGGTGCTGCGGGATCTTCCAAACCGAAAAACTCGACCACCAATTCAGCATGCCATCGGTGTGCGATGACCAATCATTGGGCTAAGAATTGCAGAACTCCCAGACACCTTGTTGACCTCTATCAAGAGAGTGTAAAAGAGAAAAACCCGGAAGCCAATATGGCTCAGCATGACGAAGATGGGGACTTCGATCATGATCAACATGACTCACTGAACTATGAAGCTTCGGATTGCCTTAAGGATTCAAGTTGATTGTAATACTTAGTTTTCGTGTTTTGCTTTAATATTTCTCTGTTATTTTAAACTTGGTGTTTGCTATTTGTTTTTAAACTTAATGATATGAAAGATTTTATTTTAAGTCTCTAAAAACATGATCCTTTGTCTTTAAAGAATGAGTGATGATAAGGACATTTTCGTGGTGGATAGTGGATCAAGCCACACGATTTTAAGAGACAAAATATATTTCATTAATGTAACACTCAAAAGTGTCAATATAAGTACCATAGCAGGAATGGAAAACTTAATTGAGGGTTACGGCCAGGCTAATATATTATTGCTTAAGAACAGGCATTTAGAAATCTCTGATGCTTTATATTCACCCAGCTCTAAAAGGAGCTTATTGAGTTTTAAAGATATTCGAATCAATGGTTTTCATATCAAAACTAAGGGTGAAAAAACCAAAGAGTTCCTTCTGATATATGAAATTGCCCAAGGACATAAGAAAGTCCTATAGACCATTCCTGCAGTTTCTACTGGTCTTTACTATGTTAAGATTAGTATGATAGAGGCTAATACCACGGTAAACAAGGCACTTACCGAGAATTTCACTCTATGGCATAACCGGCTTGGCCATCCCGGTTCAAACATGATGCGAAAGCTAATATCAAATACAAAAGGGCACCCATTGAAAGAAAGAAGAGTTATCCCTAAAAATCTCACGTGTATTGCATGTTCACAAGGGAAACTCATTACTAGGCCATCACCAGTCAAAGTTACTAAGGACACAATAAATTTTCTGGAAAGAATACAAGGAGACATTTGCGAACCAATATACCCACCTAGTGGGACATTTCGATATTTCATGGTCGTTATTAATGCATCCACGAGATGGTCACATGTAAGTCTCCTATCAACTCGGAATTTGGCACTTCCAAGATTGCTTGCCAGCTAATCCGACTTAGAGCACACTTTCCAGACTTTCTTTTAAAGTCCATAAACCTGGACAATGCTGGTGAATTCACGTCCCAAGCGTTTAGTTATTATTGTATGTCCATGGGGGTAAGTGTTGAACATTCTGTGGCACATGTACATACACAAAACTGTTTGGCTGAATCTTTTATAAAACGGATACAGCTAATTGCCAGACCATTACTTATGAGATCAAAACTCCCGATCTCGGCTTGGGGACACGCGGTTTTACATGCAGCCGAATTGATTCGTATCAGGCCATCTAGTGCACATAAATATTACCCATCACAGTTGATTACGGGTCAAGAGCAAGACATATCCCATCTCAAAATATTCGGATGTGCCGTTTATGTGCCAATAGCACCACCACAGAGAACTAAGATGGGACCTCAAAAGAGGATGGGGATATATGTTGGATATGATACTCCCACGATTTTAAAGTACCTTGAGCCAAGCACGGGTGATCTATTTAAGGCCAGGTACGCGGATTGTCACTTTGACGAAACCGCCTATCCAGCATTAGGGGGAGAAGATAATAAGCTGGTAAAGGAAATTTCATGGAATCAATCATCCATATCATGGCAGGATCCTCGGACTAAAGAATGTGAAATAGAAGTCTAAAAGATAATACATTTACAAGAGGTAGCTAATCAATTGCCAGATTCCTTTGCTGACCCGAATAGAGTGACTATATCATATATACCAGCTGTAAATGCACCAATTCAAGTTGATGTTCATGAGGGACACAATCAAGTTGCTACAGAATCTAAAGCGCGTTTAAAACGTGGCCGGCCCATTGGTTCCAAAGATAAGAACCCTCGGAAATCTAAGAAAGGTGCTGAAAATCAATCTGTGGTTAATTCCGAGGTAAATGGAACCCCAGACATAAGTGAACCGACGGTACCATACATTGATGCTCGGGACGCCGAGCCTCAAGGTCCTGAAGTTCCGGATAACAATGAGATCTCAATCAATTATGTTATGTCTGAAATACAATAGAATAGAAAAGATATCGATATCAATGATGTATTTGCATACATGGTAGCACTTGAACTTATGATCGAGGATCCAGAACCCACGTCTATGTTTGAGTGCACTCAACGAAAGGATTGGGCTAAATGGAAAGAAGCCATAAACCTGGAGTTAAATTCTTTAAGGAAAAGGGATATTTTTGGTCCAATAACTCGGACTCCCTATGATATCAAACCAGTCGGACATAAGTGGGTCTTTGTGATGAAAAGAAATGAACATAATGAAATTATGAGATATAAAGCACGGCTTGTTGCACAAGGATTCTTACAAAGACCAGGTATTGATCATGAGGAGACATACTCTCCTGTGGTGGATGCTACTACTTTTCGATTCCTAATAAGTCTGGCCATAAGAGAGGAATTGGATTTGCGGCTAATGGACGTAGTTACCGCATACTTATATGGTCCACTGGATAGTGAAATTTATATGAGAGTACCAGAGGGTATTGAGCTCAAAGATAAGAGAAGTTCTCGAGAACAACATTGTATTAAGTTGAATAAATCTCTTTATGGATTGAAACAATCAGGCCGAATGTGGTATAATAGACTAAGTGAATACTTAGTGAAAGATGGCTATAAAAACGACCCCATCAGTACTTGCATCTTCATAAAAAAATTTGCTAAGGGGTTCGTAATCATTGCAGTATATGTTGACGACCTGAATATTTTAGGAACCTCTGCGGAAATCACCCAAACAGTCGAATATCTAAAGAAAGAATTCGAAATGAAAGACTTAGGTAAAACAAAATTCTGTTTGGTATTACAGCTTGAGTACATTAATGATGGAATCCTTGTGCATCAAATGGCATATGCAGAAAAAGTACTCAAGAGATTCAATATGGACCAATCTCACCCATTGTCTAGCCCCATGGTCATGAGATCACTCGATCTAAAGAAAGATCCGTTTGTTCCGAAGAAGGACGATGAAGAAGTCATTGGTCCCGAAATGCCATATCTCAGTGCCATATGAGCTTTGATGTATCTGGCGAGCCATACTAGACCAGATATATCCTTTGCCGTGAACTTGTTATCAAGATTTTTCTCATGTCTGACCCAAAGGCACTGGAACGGGATTAAACATATTCTTCGTTACCTACAAGGAACGAAAGATTTGGGTCTATTTTATACTAACCAATCTAAAGAAGGTTTAGTTGGTTTTGCTGATGCAGGTTACCTTTCGGATCCTCACAATGCACGATCTCAGACAGAATACGTCTTCACCCACGGAGGGACAGCAATCTCCTGGCGATCTCAAAAGCAAACCATTGCGGCTACATCATTTAATCATGCGGAAATCTTGACTATTCATGAGGCTAGCCATGAATGTGTTTGGCTTAGGTTAATGACTCAACACATTAGAGTGGATTGTGGGATGACAGAAGGAAAACAGGAACCAACCGTCATGTACGAGGACAACGCAGCATCCATAACTCAGCTTAAGGACGGTTACATCAAAGGAGAATAGGACGAAGCACATTTTACCAAAGTTCTTCTTCACACACGATTTGCAGAAAGTTGGAGAAGTTCAAGTACTTCAAATGCGTTCAAGTGACAATTCTGCGGACCCATTCACCAAGTCGCTTCCAACCTCAAATTTCAAGAAGCTTATCTATCAGATTGGAATGCGACGACTGAAGAACCTTCAGTGATGTTCAGAATAGGGGGGGGGTAATACGTGTTGTACTCTTTTTCCTTCACCACGGTTTTGTCCCACTGGGTTTTTCGGGTAAGGTTTTAATGAGGCAACATCCAAAGCGTATTATGAGTTCTAATAGTTCTGACATCCAAGGAGGAGTGTTGTAAACCGATGGATTTTTCAGAACCATTCGGTCGGGAATCTTCTATTTCCGGTTTAGTCTATTTCCTATTTGTATTAGGAATTACCTTTTATGTATTTGCTTTTATTATTAGGAAAAGGATAAATCATATTTCCTTTTCCCATTAGGATTAGGAAAAGGGTAATTTCCTTTTCTCCCCTTATATAATACTTATATATAGGATTCATTGGCAATGCAATAAACACACCAATTCCCTGCGAATTCTAAGTCTCTTTCTCTATAGTTTTACAACAAAGCAAAAATAATCGTGAATTTAGAAGGAGTGATGTGATAGAAAGAAAAGCAATTTAAGAAGAAATAAAATTGGATGTTCATTGGATCCGCTTTTAATATCAATAGAGGTGGACCGTGGACATATATTGGTTGGGTCACATTTTTTTTGGGTACTCATGTTAAAATTGAGGTCACATTTATGATTAAAAATTTGATAATAGTAATTTACTTAGAGATTGACATTTACAAATTGGTGGGATTAGAGTTTCGGATTTTTCAATATCAAAATTTATATGGCTTAATACAAATGAAATACATAGCATTTGGATAAGCACCCGATTTTATAATGTATTGCCTATTTCTTTTTTGCATTAGAGAATAATATAAATGTTTTGCTCCATGGTCATGGTATTTTGAAATCAACTTTCATTACTGGATTTATTTAAAAACACATACGACATGCACTAATAATATTTCGTTGCAATTGCTTTTTAACTTGCTGATATCTTATACGTGTACCCTTTTTATGGTGAAAAAAATAAAAATCCATTCCATCTAAATTTAGTTGCAATTTTTTTGATTGACAACATACATGATTGACAACCTCTGGAAGTATGCAAATATATGCTTAAATTTGAAATCAGTAGCAATCGATTCAAGTGTGAATGTTAAAGACCACATTCAACGAGGATCTAAACTAGTGATCGATGCATCGTTAAAAGACATTGGAACAGATTTGCTAGTCGTAGATTGATCTCTATCAAGAGGGTCTTTGGGTCTAGTAAGATTGGAAAACCCTGGTGGCCTAGGCACTGGTAAACTCATAGTATCACTAGTGAGCATCACTAATATGGTTGATAAGGATGGACGGTCTACAGGATCTTCTTGGACGCATAAAAGCCCGATATGGATGCATTGAACCACTTCACTTTTCTGGCACTTATCTATGATAATTGGATCCACGAGGTCCAAAACTGTTCCGTAATTCCAAAGCCTCCAAGCCTACAATAGCAATCAATTAGTCAGTCAGTTGACACCATAGCTTAGATATAAATGTTGTTTGCTATTAAACTTACATAAGTGACCAAGTCGTGTGAATCATCCGTCTCGTTGAAGCTGTTATTCTTCCTACCACTTATAATCTCAAGTACTAACACTCCAAAGCTATAGACATCAGACTTCATTGAGAACAGGCCACGCATCGCATATTCGGGAGACATATAACCGCTGAAACCCACAACAAAACTTCATTACAATATTTAATAGTGTTCAATAAAATTCATCACTTTGTTTTTGGAGATTATCAAGATGTTCTGGACAAAAACCTGTAATTCCTCAAAGTCCAAAAAATAGCATGTAATATTAGTTTTGTCCATCCTTTCAACTTTTAGACTTTTTTTTATTCCAGCACAAAGTAGTTGAGAGGAAGACTTACTAGGTACCAACTATCCTGCTTGTGTTATCCTGGGTTTGGTCCAATCCAAAGATCCTAGCCATTCCAAAATCTGCAATTTTCGGATTCATATCCGCATCCAAGAGAACATTGCTTGCTTTTAGGTCACGATGTATGATTGTGAGACGTGAATCCTGATGAAGATACAGAATCCCCCGAGCAATTCCTCCAATGATATTGTATCGTCTAGTCCAGTCCAGCTGACCTTGCTTTGCTGGGTCTGTGTACATCAATGAATTACAATTAGATCCTAAGACTTGCAACCCCCCCCCCCCCCCCNTAAAGAATCACTGAAACAAATATATAAAAGCAACTCACCGAAGAGGAAGTGATTAAGGCTTTTGTTTGGAACATACTCATAGACCAATATCCTTTCTTCTCGTTCTATAGAAAATCCAAGAAGCCTAACCAAATTTCTGTGCTGAAGCTTCGCAACAAGAACGACCTCATTCTTAAACTCTGTGTCACCTTGTTCTGATGTTTTTGATAGTCTCTTCACCGCAACTTCAGTCCCATTCGAAATGATACCCTATCACGTGTCACAAGCATCATCTTGCTATCCAAACGTGTTTACACAAAATTTCAATAAGATGTAATGAACCTCATGTAGACTTAAAGAATTAATACCTTGTAGACCTCACCAAATCCACCTCGACCAATCTTATTATCCTCTGAATAATAATTTGTTGCAACTTGAATTGTTTTGTAATCAAGTTGCAGCGACTCTATGGTTGTTATATCATCCCCTGATTCCAAATAAATGTTTTAGTAGTCAGGAAAAAAGAGGCTGAACAATGAGATTAGTAAACTGTTAATCACTCAAATCTTTACCATTAAATGAAGGTGCTGTGTCATAAGTCCTTTTTGCCCTCTTTGCAAGGAAACAATAGCCAGCTATGAAAAGCAGAACAGCCACTATAATAGGCACAACAATGGCTACCACTAACACAGACGAATTCCCATCTTTCCCTGCGTTTGAAAAGTCATTTACTTAAGAAAGAGGAGTGACATATTGAATAACAATTCAAAATTCTGTCAAAAGTAATAACATTCTATTTTGGTATTACTTATTTCGGCGAATCATTTACTAAAAAATTAAAAAGTTAATTTGGATATAATATATATTATGGAAAATTCCGCCTTCGAACATAAAAAAGCAGAGGAAATAGACAGAGAGCTCTGACCAGGTCGGGGAAGAGTAGAAACCGGCGTCGGTGGTGGAGATTGAAGTGTGCTACTGCCAACGACTGATTCGTTGTAAAACAGGTAAGGCTCGTATCTTGAATTACAGCTCGGCAAAAGAACTCTGGCCCCAGTATTGTCAGTGGGTAATTGACTGATGGACGTTTGCAGACAACGCGAACAGTCTTGTGTCGTCAGATCAGGGGTGCACTGAACAAGTCCGTGGACACTCTGAGACGCAGTAAAGTTGGCTTTTATCGCACCCAGTTTTCTGGAACTAGCCGCGGCTTCATCTGCAGCTTGGTTCATCAAGGATAAAACTAATCCTCGATAACTCTCTTGTTGGTTTTGTGGAATGATAATGCGGCTGGTTAAGGTGAATCCTTCTATCGTCCGAAGGGTCGAGAGAATATTCTGGTGAGAGTATCTGAGCATACAGTTATCGTAATAGAACACGGCCTCTTTCTGATTCGGACACCTAGTTAAGGATAGGTTGACGGAATTGACGATGCAGTCACGGCAAATTTCCGACGAGACATCTCCGCGACAAAGGAAAAGTCCAGTGACCATGTCGGGGTCTTGACCAACTGTCGCGTTTTGGAATCCTGTGGAGTATGAAGCGTTGCGGGAAGAGAAGAAAGACAAAAGAGTTGTGAGATTGTTGTAGTAAGTGCTGTTCCTTGAATACGTTGTCGTGTTTGGACAAATAAAGCTGTAGAGCGTAAGATCCTGCTGAGCAGAAGCTCTGAAGATAGAGAGGAAGGACAAAAGGAAAAGGACGATGAAAGAGGCGAAAGAAGACATCGTTCGACTTCTATGATTTGGGTTTCTCACATCATAGAATTTTGTTTATATGAATTTTCTTAACGTTAAGAACCGTAAGATACACGGTGACAATGAACGGGGTTTTGTTTTTAATTTTTTTGGTTTTTTGTTTTCTTTTGGATGTCATTTTCAGTTTCATTTTTGTTTAGTCTACGTTTTATTTTTTTTTTCTGTCCATATTGGAAAAACCTAAATTCATTGAGAAAGTCTATATATGCAATAGGAGACCGGAGAATACAAACATTTTAAGTCAACTTGTCTACTTTTGTATTGTTTGTGGATGGAATAAGCAAGATAAAAAATATATTGAAAAACATTTTGCATCTTTGGAACTACGTACTCTAAATGAATTGGAAAAAAAAAAGACCAAATGAACCAAGTAAACCAGTATTGTTCTCAGACAATTAAGCCAAAAATTATATTGAAAAAACTTTTGAGAAATTACACTCAATAATAAAAAAAAAAAAATTAAAAATCTAACCCAAACCCTTCGTTACTTTTCTCTTCCTATATTTTTCTAACATCTTTCTAACAATTTAATTTCTCTTTTTTTTATTATTCACTAAATTCCTCCAAAACTTTTTTGCATCTTTAAAACTGCGTACTCCAAATGAATTGAAAGAAAGAGTAAATGAACCAAGGACAAATCAGTATTGATCTCAGACAATTAAGTCTCCTCTCATAACATTGATTTCGTCTCTATAGCCTAAAAGTCTAATGTGGCTCTCGACCAGTATTACTAATTTTTTTTTATCATTCTTACCTTTTCAAAAGTACAATATTATCTATAAAAATCTATATTACCTGTTTTAGTTATCTGAGAAAAAATAATCCCAGAATAAATAGTCCAATTTTGAAAAGACCATTAACATAACAAAAACTATGTGTTAGATGAGACTTGTAATAGAACATAACACTCTCTAGTGTAGCATTCGTGCTCACCAACTTCTCTTAGGGAAGTTTGGACATGCACACCTCCCTCTAAAGCAGTATTTGTGTTCGTCAACTTCCCTTAAAAAATGTTGGGATCATAACTCTTTATAGGGATTCACTGGTGCTCGCTAACTTCCACAAGGGAAGATTGAGCGAGCACAATCCCCTCTAAGAAAGTATTGGTACTCGCCAACATCCCCTAGGGAAGATTGGACAGGCACCACCCCCACTAGGACAGCATTGGTGCTCGCTAACTTCTCCTAGGAAAGATTGAACAAGCACAACTCCCTCTAGACCAGCATTGGTGCTCGTCAACTTTCTCCCCTGAGAAGTGGCGAGCTAAATGTATTATTAAATGGAAACCAGACTCTTTTACATATTTTCATGACAAGTTTTGACTGAACCAGCGAATTAATAGTTTATTTCTGTATATTTACCTTTGGAACACCATTCATGGAACTTTTCACATTTTATCAATAACACTATTTTAAGGCTCAAAAGAAATAGTAAGCAAGATTTCTTAAAACCAGACCAGGCCGAAGGCGAGATGGATAAAAAAAAAAAGACCAAACAGCAGCGTGTTGGGAAGTTGGACCGCAGACCGAGCCCAAACTCATCAGAACATCCAAAGTAGGCGAGCTTATGAGTTTAGCAATGTCCCACATCGCTAGCAGGACTTCTCAGCACCCCCCCACCACCCCTCCCCTCAAGAGGTCAAGTATATATAGGATAGCATGTTATAAATTTTAGTATATAATTCTGAGTACTTTGAATCCATATTGTAAGACTATTAAGCTTTTATAGATTATTCTTTTTTCGGTAAAAGATTAATAAAAATAAACATTTGTAATCTTGGTCATTGAGTTCTTATAAAATAGGATTTTCTGAGTACTTAGAATCCATATTGTACGACTATTAAACTTTTACAGATTCTTCTTTTTTTCGGAAAAAGATCAATAAAAATAAACATTTGTAATCTTGGTCACTGAGTTCTTATAAAATAGGATTTTCAAACTCCGATTTATTATAAGTTTTGATTGTGTGAACTTCGACTCTCACAATAATCTATTACTATTTGGGTGCATAAAAACATTATTCTCATTTGTATAAGTTAAACTTATTTAATTTGGTATCCTGATTTTCATTTGTATAAGGTAAGCTTATTTAATGTGGTATCCTGATTTTATAGTATACTTTCTAAATTTAGTAAAGTCTAACATTTAAGTATCTGACTTTTTTTTTTTTTACAACAATCTCGAAACCAAAAATCTAAAAAAGATCCAAACTGGTGGGGTTGAATCAACATAGGTCATCGCTGAAGGGTGGACTCGAACACTCCGTGCCAATTTATCCGCCTTTTGATTTTGTGCGTGTGGGACTAGTTTCAACCTGAAATTCTCATAACAACCTTTTCAGTCTTCGAAAGCTTCCAAATATTGTGAAAAAGCAGGCTATTCGTTAGGATTTGAAATCATCTTTACCACCTCAGAGCAGTCTGTCGCAAAAGTCACCTGACGTTGAAAGGTAGATACACACTCCATAGCCCAAAGCATAGCCTCCATTTCCATATGTAAAGGTGAAAAACTGTAATCTAAATTTCGTGCTCCTATCAAAATTTCTGTTGTTTCCTCCTTACTACAAAACCAGCCATTATCCAAGAAAGAGTGAAGATCCTTGCAAGCGCCATCCACATGACACCACCAACCCTCTTTCTCCAAGTATCTGACTTTAGAAAACAAATAATTGTTAATTGTCATATGTAAAATAAAACACATCCTCTGGTAGAATAGCTGCCTAAATCAGTTGAGACTTCCAAATGAAGTGATTAACCTTAAAATAAGAGGACTAGTTATATCATTTACAAGTTGCTTATCTCGTCTCGTTCGAGATCCACTCCATACTCTAATAGAATATCTTGTTCTAACCCTTTTGATAAGCCCTCTTGTTAACCAGATATTGAGTTGTTATGATACTCTTCCAGTCATAAGATGGGAGTACCTAATTGGATCTAAATTTTCTGTATTGCCAAAATAGTGGCCTTTACAATATTATAGATTTTTTAATATATTTCAATATATGTTAAATAATAAATTATAATATTAACTATTTTTGCATTTTTGGTTAATTTGGTTATTTAATTGCATTCATTTTTATAAAAAAAAACTTATTTGGTTCAGGTTAGATTCAAGGAATTTAATGTACTAATTTTTTATTCTGTTAATTTAGATGATTTTGCAATTTAGTTTAGGCTTTAATTTTGCTTCCTTTCAAAATGGTTATCTCGAACTCGAAAAAATATTTACATCCAATATTCTTTTTTTTTTCCTTTCCATTATTATTATTTTTTTTATCCATGATTCATAATCAAAGTGAAGCTTGAAAATAATATTTTTAAAGAAACGTATAATTGATTGAATGTCAATATCAATTTATCTGATTATATAGAGTTTGATGTTGAATGGCAGATTTAACCAAACTGATATTGTCCAACCCGAATCTGAAATAAAATTCATACTATTTTGACATATGATTTATAATTTAAATAAAAAGATCTGTTGAAGATGTAAAAATCTTAATTCATTTAATTTTGGTATACATAAAAAACAGCTTTTCAGATTCTATAGCAGTACATGAAAAAAATGAAAAAATAAAATTATAAATGTTAATGTGAAAAGAAAAAAAAAAACTAACCTTCTGATGATGATATGTCAATGTTTTGGTATGTTTCTAAAACTCCAATTTTACAAAATATCAAAATGTTAAAAAAAATGCAGAAAATGTTAAATTTTAAAAGAGTGAGATGATGGGAAGATGAAGAAAAATCAAACAATGAATATAAACAACCAGGAAATTTCAAAGATTATGAGTGTCTAGATGTCCCCTCGAATTAATGGTAGGAGATAAAGAAAATAGTAAAATTCTGAAAAGTATAAGGCAAAACATAGTCATGAAATTTTAAAAGGAGTGATGTGATAGATGAATAATCGTTAATGGAAAAATAAGAAAGATATATAAGAGGTGTAAACGAAAAAAAAAATTGGATGGTCATTGGACGCACATTTGACGTCAATGTCACTGAGTTTGTGTGGACTAGTCTGAAAACAATATGAACTTTCGATGATAACATTGATAGAGATGATTACATGATTAGATACTCAAAGAGATGTATTTACCTTCCTAAATTATAACAATTATGATAGATTTATATACTGAATTACTCAAATTAAATACATGACCACCAAAAGGTCCAAAACATATGGGATACGATATATTTGGATATGATATTCCAATACCCTTTCTCAATTTGGAGCGTGTAGATCGAAAATGTCCAGCTTTTTTTTAAATGAAAAATAAAACTGCTGAAGAACACAAATTGGCTTATATATGTGTGAGACCGCTATTGTCAAGATATACCCTCTAATTCCAACCTCAGCAGAATCTTTGAGGAAAATAAATCTTTAAACGATCCCTAATAAGAGGAGAAAGAGTTCAAAAATCTCTTTGGTGAATTTAGAGGACAATGGGCAGAGTTGGATATGCTGGCCATCTACACCTCATCTCAAAGAAATAAATGAGAAGCATGAGCAAGATCAGGTGCTTGGTCTGCTCCTGACACTCATTAAGTCATACAAAGGACTCATTAATCATCACATCATGCAGTTTGGAATCTCTCTACCTTAAACCAAGTATGTATGATGATTCGAAAGGAGAAAGACTCCAAAGGTCTCTTTCAAAGGACAAGTGAGACTGTCTATGTTGGCAAATGCAGTGAGATGGTTGAGACTGCCATATAAGCAGAGATGATTACCAACCAGAGAAGTGTAACATAAGGTGTAATCATTGTAACATGAAGGGGCACACCAAGGACAAATGCTAACTCTCCATCCGCACACCAAAAACTTGAGAATTATGTGTCAGACATCAAGGGGGAATGTTGGAGTAGCTACTGCTGGTGATTATAATGTAGTAAAGAGGTCAGACCTGGATGCTCTCTTCAAAAATATTATAAGGCTATTATCATTGATTTTTGTGCTTCTCATGTGTCTCACATGATTAGTGATTCTAAGCTATTTTAAAATGTTAAACCACACTTTAGAAATGTTATAATTACCAGTGGTCATTATATTGAGATTATAGCAAGTTGAGAATTAAATTTTTTTAAGAAGAAACTGAAAGCTTTATATATGTCTGAGTTTACATCTAATTTGTTATTAGTTCAGAAATCAACAAGTGATCTTGATTTTTTGGTAGTATTTAGTCCTAATGATGTAAGGTTTCAGAAAACCAAGTTAGGAAATATTATTGGGAAGGGGTGTGCAAAGGGTAGATTCTATATTTTGGATAGCATACAACACAATCGGCCGTTGACTCTCACATCCCTTAGTGCAACTCCCGGAACGAGGTTACTTGATAATTGAACATCACTTTCCTTCAAGCCGTTAAAAATGATTTGATCGATGAATGGTAGAAGAAATTCAGTCACTCAATAAATGAATGAAGAAGCTATTTGGATCACATAAACAACTTACTCCACAATTTCTTAAGAAATTAAATGCATCTCATACCTAAACTCTAAAGAATAAAAATTCAAAGACACATTCTCTGAAGAAAACAATACTTTTGTATTAACTTTTTGATTGATTTAAAGGTGATTTACAATGAAAAAAAGGTGTGCTTACATAGTCTCTGAGATATGAAATGAGATGTTCTAGCCTAATAAACACAAATAGAAAATTATGTAAAATCATATAATAGCCTAACTTTCGCTTTTTTTTTTTGAGTAAAGATTTCTCGTAACACCCTCCTTCTATCGCAAAATTGTGGGAATCGAAATTCTCCTTATCGTATTTTAGGAAACTTAATGTGACGATTCGAGAATCTTGGAAAGAAAACGAAAAATAAGGAACATATCGTAAAAGAAAAAAATCATTAAAGGAAAAACTAGGGAAAAAAGAGAGAAAAATGTAACAAGAAGTCGAAAAGAGATTTTATTATTTTTATTGCTAAGTATCGAAAGATTGGAATTATATTACAAAGGTAAATATTGATATATATTTATACTAGATAAACTTAAGTCCTAACTTGTCGAATTTCCAATGTGGAAAGTAGTCTTCTCTTATTTTCCACCGTCTTTTGTCTAATCTTCGAAAATCTTTGATAAATCTTTGGTAAGTCGGCTTGGCCTGCGATAGTCTCCTTGTCGACTTGGCCTAACTTCATCTTTCGGTTTAACGGTTTTATTGGGTTTGTTTTAAGTTAATATTTTATCGTTTTCGATAAATAAAGACGTTACGATATTTCGTAAAATATCGAAGAGTCTACGAAAATTTTGATAAATTCTCGAAATGATCCTGAAGACGAAGAACTAAGCATGATTGGACGGAATTCTGGGATATGTCTGGCTCGGCCAAACTTTCGAGAGAATTTAGGACGAGCCGGTCGGTCTTTCCCTATTCCGGTCGTCTGGCTCGGCTATTAAACTCATGCTTGGAGGCAGACGTCATACGGCTCGGCCAAGGTTGATGAGGGATTTTTGGCCGAGCCAACCGAGACCCTGTGATACGCAGCAGTACGATGCATCGTGAAATCATGATGCACAGTTGGAGCATAAGCATGAGGTAGACAATCCACACATGAAAATTGAGGCTAGAGGGCATTTCACTCAGGAAAAGTACCAGAATAATCACTTTGCTCGAGCAATGATTGAACAAGTGATGCATCAAGTGCTATTTTCCCCTACCTTTGGTTTTATCCCATTGGGTTTTCCAAAGAAGGTTTTTAATTAGGCTTATGCAACACTTCAAATCTTTTACTCATTGTTCAAGACTACATTGAGGAAGTAAGTGTTCGGATTCAGGAAACCTTTCACAAATGTCGGATTCAGAAATCCCTTCACAAATGTCAGATTCGGGAAGCTCTTGCTCAGTTTCAGTAAGGCTTACCTAAATCCGTAGTTAGATGTATTTTGAGAAACTAACACGGACTTTTCGATGCCAAAAGTCACTTTTGACCAAAGATGAAGAGTTATTCAACAAGGATTAATGCTTTGGTTAAGTCTTACTTTGTTTTCAATTCTTTTTATTTATTTCTTTTCATGCAAACTCTTTAGCTACCTCATTTGTACTTCTATTTAAACACCATTTCGTCGACAGTAATAAGATAAGTCTTTTCTGTTTTAAACCTTGTGTTTTTCTTGAGAGAAATCTCTTTGTTCATTGCTGGACATTCCTATTGTTTGGTGAGTCATATCCAAACAACAAACCTCTTTTTGGTGTCTTGGTGCGTCATATCCTTGACCAAAGGAGTGGGAATATCAAAGATCTTCTGCAGCCTTTGTGCGACCCTTCAATCAACATCAATTTCCCCTGAATGCTAGGAGCTTCTTGGTGGGAATCCTATCTTTCATACCCGCTAAGAGAGATCCTGTTTCAGGATGTATCAAATTGGTATTACTGGTATCTCTATCTCTTCATCTTCTCATATGTTCATCTTTTATAAAAAAAATTCCGAAAATTCTTTTCTTTCTATCTTGAATCTTGAATCCAGACCATTCTCTGTTTTATTAAAAGAAAAAAAAAGAATTAAAAAAAAACAGGAAAATTTTTTTTTTGAAAAGGCTGAAGAGACATCCAGCCTATACGTGGTTAAGGTAGACTCCAAAAGAAAATTTTGCAATCTATCTATCTTCTATTCTTTCTCCCTTGTTGTTTGGGATGATTGCTGAGTTTGATTGGATTTGTTCACTCGGCACCTTAAGAAAAACTCTTGAGTGACCATAGAAAAAGAGAGAGAAACACTTGTGAGGATATTTTTTCTGCTAATTTTGTTTGTTACTTTTGCAGAAAACACCAAGGGGAAAACGCCTTAAAGAAAGCTTTTACCTCTAATTTGTTTGTTCATTTTACAGGTTAAGATGTTTGGGTATCTGAAGAAGAGTAGCAAGGAGAAGAACTCACAACAAGGAATTTCCATTCACCATCTAAAACCTTGTTGGATAGTAAAAAGTCAATTTCTAAGAAAAATAAAGATTTGGCTTTTGATGGTTTTATAATGTACAGGAAAGGCCACGCCTAAGGAGAGCACATCATGAGTCTAAATGGAGAGCCATAGATGAATTCATACCTTCCAGAGAAGAAGAAGAAAACGTTCTCAGCCTTGGTGATCAAAGGAGTTCCCTTAAAGCTAAACAACTTCAGGACAGGCTGAGGAGACAAGAGCAATTTGAAAAATTGCAAAACCAGTTTCTGGAAACACTTATGGCTGTGGAGAATAGCCACAAGGAGAGTGCAAACCCAAACCAATCAACCAGTACAGGAGCTGATCAACCATTCTTCATCAATGTAAAACCTAAAGGTATCTCTAAATACTCTGTTTTGGAGAATATTACTGATCTTTCTTGTTTGTGTCAAGACAGGGTATCAAACTCAAGAGAATACAACAGCCAGGACATCAATGAGCTAGAGGATGTGCTATTGTGTTTGATGAAGGATTTGAGAGCATCACTGAAGAGCAAGAAGAATTCTCAGATGCTTTGCCAATCTTTGATAAGTATGAAGATGATCTGTTTGAAGGCATTACATCTTGTGAGAATAAGTTTGATTTTTCTTCTTCTGAATCTGATTTTTCTCTTGAAAATAAACCAACTTGTGATGAATTTAACTGTTTTGAACCAGAGCTTCCGAGTTTTATTGATTATATTTGACAGGTTTAAGAAGAAAGCTATGCAGAAAAAGCACAAGAGAGTTTTCTAAAGAAAGATGTCTTTGAGCAGCCAACAAGCTACGAACCAGAATCCGACCACATGTTGATTCCTTAGGACTCAGGAAAGAACTGTAAGGAACTTGAAATGGTTAGGAAAAATCATGATTTATTTGTGTTGGTTTCTGCTGATGAAGAAAAATATTTTGGTTTAGAATATGTGAAGGAATTTTTTGTTTCTGGATTTATTTTTGATAAAATGATCCAACCTTTTGAAACACTTGAACATAAAAATTTCTTTAAGCCAAAATTTGTTTTCTTTGATAAATTTCGTGAGTTTTGATTTTTCCTTAGGAGTTTCTTTGCATGAGAACACATTTGAGCTGTGTAGAACTAAAACAGAGTGTGGACTTATTGAAAATTTTTCTATGCTTAAACCAAGTCTTGAAAACGTTTTGGGTGATCTTAGCACTGCCTTGAGACCTAACTCGCTTCGGAAAACATTTCAAAAAGATTTGATTGGAAGTGATAAAAATTCTCTGTTTTATGAACAATTTTCTGAATTGTAACACATCACTTCATTTTCTAGGAAAGAGTTGCATACACTGAATTCATTGAGAAAATGCTGTGATGTACTGTGCTGTGGATTTATTTGGTTTCTTAAACTTTGTGAGTCAAGCTTTGATTTGTTACAAAACGTTTTTAAAGAAAGCTTTTCTAAGCTAAAACGATTGATCATATTTTCTGAAAAAGTTTTGTCTGAATTTAGATCATTTCAGGAGATGTCTGAATCTGATTGTTCCTTGAAAATGTTTTGATTTAGGAAGCTGCGTGAATTTTTTAGAACTAGGGGATGTTCTGAATTTGTGAGTGATCAAAACGTTTCTCCTACGGCACACTTTATTCTATTTGTTTTCATTGAACTCTCTTTGATTGCTTTGTGTTCAAAGAAAGATTTTTGTGCCAATATGTGTCTTAATGGTAAACTTGTCTATGAAAATGCTTTAAATGATGATCCAACGAACCTAAGTCTTGTTCTAGACGTAGTTACTTCAGAGGAATTGTTTGAAAAATTTTCTTGCACATTTGATGTGGTTCTTCTAGTATTTGTGAAAAGACAGGAAAAACAGGTTCATGTTGCTAAGGAGATTGACCATGGACCAAAGGAGAACCTGAAACATGAACGGTTTCTTAAGGCAGCAAACAAGGAGAGCCAACAAAAGACTTTTCATTCTGGAGTTTGGAACTGAAAGTGCATGAGCAAAACGTCTTCAACAGCCCAAGGAAGTCCCATTCCAAAACTATAATTTGCTATTTCTTTTATGCTTATTTGCTTGATATTTATGCTTCTGATTAATCTGTTTCCTTTTGATGTAGGCAAACCAGATTTGAGGTTAAATCCTTTTCAAGAGGGAGGAAATGATGCGCCGTAGTATGATGCATCGAGACAGCATGATGCACAGTTGGAGAATAAGCATGAGGTGGACAACCACACAGGCAAATTGAAGTTAGAGGGCGTTTCACTCAGGAAAGGGACCAGAATAATCACTTTGCTCGAGCAATGATTGAACAAGTGATGCATCAAGTGCTCTTTTTCCCTACCTTTGGTTTTGTCCCATTGGGTTTTCCAAAGAAGGTTTTTAGTGAAGCTTGTGCAACACTTCACATCTTTTACTCATTATTCAAGACTACATTGAGGAAGCAAGTGTTCGGATTTAGGAAGCCTTTCACAAATGTCGGATTCAGAAAGCCCTTCACAAATGTCAGATTCGGGAAGCTCTTGCTCAGTTTCAGGAAGGCTTACCTAAATCCGTACTTAGACGTATTTTGAGAAAGCAACACGGATTTTTGGATGCCAAAAGTCACTTTTGACCAAAGATGAATAGTTATTCAACAAGGATTAATGTTTTGGTCAAGTCTTGCTTTGTTTTCATTCTCTTTATTTATTTTCTTTCATGCAAACTCATTAGCTACCTCATTTGTACTTCTATTTAAACACCTCATAAGATAAGTCTTTTGTGTTTTAAACCTTGTGTTTTTCTTGAGAGAAATATCTTTGTTCATTACTGAACATTTATGTTGCTTGATGAATCATATCCAAACACCAAACCTCTTTTTGGTGTCTTGGTGCGTCATATCCTTGGCCAAAAGAGTGGAAATATCAAAGGTCTTCCGCAGCCTTTGTGCGATCTTTCAATCCACATCAATTTTCCCTAAATGCTAATAGCTTCTTGATGGGAATCCTATCTTTCATACCCGCTAAGAGAGATCCTATTTCAGGATGTATCACCCTGCTTGTGTGCGTCCGGCTCGGCAGTTTGGTGCAACTCATGGATGCGTTTAGCTCGGCATCGGGAGGAGGAAAGTGTGGGACATGACACTCGTCCGGCTCGGCACATCCTTATGTGCAAGACCGTCGAGCTCGCCCTCTCCTAGCGCACGCACAACGACTGATGCCAATCGGCTCGGCGCTAATAGCAGAACGCCGAGCTGACTGACCAGCTCGGCATTGGAGAACACACGGGATGGCCGAGCCGACAGGCCAGCTCCATATCACAGAACATTATAGTCCGGCTTGGCCCCAAAGCATGGCCACTCTTCGAGAAACCATCCAGCTCGGCTTCTACGGCTGTCTCATTTGACAGCCGCGCCGGTCGATCCTGAAAGGGGAGCAATGCTCGGTCCATGGGTCTAATCATTTGATTTTACGAAAAGTTTAAGGAATTCGCGACTTTTATCGGTTTACCGGAAAAACCATACGAAAAATAGTTTTCATATACTTTTTTACAAAATTATCGATAAAAATAATTTAAATTAAACTATTTTTATGAATATCGCTATTTTCGAAAATATTTAAATATGGAAACTTTTTCTTATATTTAAACATTTTAACCGTTAATTCCAGAAATGTGGTTTTTTAATCCCAACAAATTTTATAAACCATTTAAGATTGTTAAAAATTTTTTTATAAATTTTTTAAAATTATTAAAAACAAAATTGCTTCTCAATACTCTACGGTGTAACTGATGACCAAAGGAATTAAAAAAAAACAATAATTCCTCTTTTTATCCAAATAATTACACCATTCACAAATAATTTTTGTTAATCTCATTTTTTTTCATTACTTTTTTTAAAGAGAATTATGGAGTAAAATAATTATTCATCAAACTTGAAAAAAAACAATAAGTACCAAATTTTTTAATCTATTCCTGTTATTTTATTTTTTCATTATTTTTATGTTTATTTTTATTATTTTATTAAGGTTACGAGTCGTAGTCTACAAGTCCATAGGATAATTGGTTCCTACCAATCAGTGCTTTGTCTGATTAAAATCTTGTCGGCTATAATTCACCTTCGCCACAAAACCTCTTACTTTTCCAGGTAACACTCAATTACAAAACCGAATTTTCTTTCCAAATGTATTGATCGATCCCATATCCTGAAGATCTCTCATCCATGCCCGTTGGCTATGGTAGCTTAAGGTTCTCCAATCATCACATGGAAGAACATTCAGAGTTTCTATTATGTGGAAGGGATATCGAATTCAAAAGAATTTGGGGTTATTAATTAAGAAAGTTAACTGGTGTTAAAGGCAGAGACTTGAAAGTTGAGCTTGCAGGACTCTTAAATTTCCATGTTCGTCTTTGTTTAGGTGGTTACATGATCTCTCTAAATGTTATTGCCTGATTATTTAGATAGGTAACATATTAACAACGATGAAGGTGTATGTACATGTTTCTGTTATTCGATTTGATAAATGTGTGTTTGTGTGAAAGTTGAACAAAGAAGCTGAAGAAAGCTTAAGATTGGACCAACTCAAGGGGTCACACCTTGAATGGAACGAAAAGTATGAATGACTATTATGAGGAATATCACTTCTTTCACCCTGGCCTCTTACACACCACATGTTCCTAACTAATATCACGACATATCTCTGTTAAAAACTGTGTCATCAGCTAAGGTTTGAGACTGATTTTTAAAACAAGAATGGCTCCGTTACACTCTATGTAGCAACATTTCCTTTCATCTAAATATATGAAGCTGCTAATTGTAAAGCAGAACATGATATTTGAAGAGAGATGAAACCAATGCGACTAACAGGTATCCATGGAAATATCATCACCCACTGATCCAAAAGCTAAGTGTTGAAGTTGATTATTAAGCTCAGGTAATCCATAGACATCTCTTGATCCAAATAGCCTCTCTTCAAACTCCTTGAGCTGTTGCTGAAACTCTGTTTTGAACAGATGTCCATAAGTTTTTACTTTCCAAAGATTAAAAACTTTTCCATTACTGAGTTAAAAGATTTTTGTTTTTACCTGGAGTAATATTAGTCGATGGTCTTAGTTGTTTAACCCAATGGTAACTCTCAGCCAATCTCCACCCATTGCGTTTCATCAAGTAACCAATTACAATCGCTGGTGATCTGTTCCAAACAAATCAATACTGAAGTGTAAGAAAAAAAAAAATCCAACAAGAAGTCTCTCTCTTTAATAACATTGTTGCTATTAACCATTCACTCACCTGTTTCTTCCTGACATGCAGTGCACTAGAACGCGGTACTTCTCACTCTCACACATCTCTGAACAAATTGTTTTTTTCCATCAAACCAAAAAAATCAGACATCTCTTGTCAGAAACCAAAAATTAGACATGTCATGTCAGAAACCAAGAATGAGCCAAAAGACCAAAATTCAGACAACTAATGTCAGAAACCAAGACTGAGCCAAAAACCAGACATATCATGTCAGAAACCAAGAATGAGCCAATAAATAGTAAAAGAACCAAACCTAAGAAGTGAATGGCACTGTCAAATTCCAAAGCTTTTGCATCCTGAAGATGATGATATATGTATGAGCCTCCGTACACATTCTTATACAAAGGAACTGTCTGCATTAAACCGAAACTAAAACCCTTTAAAGTTCCAATCTTTACAAAAAAAAATAGTTATTTTTACTCAAAGTTTGCAACTTTGTTAATGGGTATGAAACAAAAGAAGTGATTCTACTACAAAGTTGCAAACTTTGTTAATGGGTCTGAAACAAAAGTGTTGGTTTCTATTCAAAGTTGCAAACTTTGTTAATGGGTGTGAAAGAAACTTACATTGAGAATGCGAGAAATACGATAAGTCTCATAAAGATTGAAGTTGGAAGCATCGTTGTACCCACCAAGATAGAGAAAGTTCGGTAAGATTTCAGTTGGAAAAGAGAAGTCTCTGACTGGCTTCGTCTTACGGCCAAGGTGGCCACATATGTCGCAGGTCTCTCCTTCCTCGTAGTTATGGTAATGTTTACAAACACGGCAAGGGTCTCCTCTCTCTATCATTGCCATTGTAATCAGAGTAAAAAAGATATAACCAAAGCAAAAATCAGAAACGGCTTTTAGGACTCAGAGACCTAACAGAGAGAGAGAGAGAGAAGCCAAGAGGCAAGAAGGCATGAACAGTTTTATATATATCGATGGGTTTTATTGTTTAGCCGTCACTTAACGTTTGGGTTCATTTCGACGGTTTTTTCTTTTTTAAAATTAATGATAATTATAGAGATGATTAAATAAATCACGTTTTGTTTTAATGTGCAATTTTAAAGTGGTTTAATGTCTTTTTGGTAATTGAATATTGTTTGGTTTTAAAGTATTTAAACTTGTGTTGACAAAAAAAAAATTATTTAGACTTGTTATTTTGGAGACAATGTTTGCAGGTTTCATTAGTGTTAAGAGGAAATGATTGTCGATGATTGTTGTTAATCCCTTTTACATTTGTTTGGTAGCCAGACAACAAGTTTCGGTCTTTTCTAATATCCTTCTTATGAGAGACCATAAGTCGTTGAAATGTGCTTAGGAACCAGACGGGCCAGGTCTTCTTAGTAGGAGTCTACTACGAGAGCCTTTGGACATGTTGATGGGTTGAAATGAAGAAAAACTGCTGGCCATGTTGTTGGCGATTTAAAGTATGGATCCCCTTTGCTACCAAAAGCATCGGATTTAGTTTGAGTGATGAACCATGCCCAAGCTTGGCTCTCTTTCCAGTTTCAAGTGATTGAACTGCGTCAGGTTTTAAAAGATTTTATGAAGTGGAATCTTGTTTTTGGAAATTCACCCTCAAATAGAGAGGCAAGTCTCCAATAACATCACTCGCAAAACCATATTGTACAAATTGTCAGTCAATCATATTGTCCTCACTGTTTGACCTAAATTGTTACTAGCTGGTTAAAGTATAGTGTATGTGAAAGAAAACATGACTATATGCAATGACAATCCAGTAGTATTTATCTACACAAACTCTTACAACATCATTTCTCTATAACCCAAAACATATCAGCATATGTATCTCTGATCTCTTCCTCTCTCATCTCTGGACCAGCTCAGGGTTCTGTTTCACTGCACATTAGCACACACACACCAATACGGAAACATATGATTAGCTTTCAATGTCTTTATACATACTATAATCACATGTAACTTATTCTTATTTCCATGCCTCAACGAAACTTATCCAAGAGAAGAACAAAAAAAAAACAAAAGATCACATCTTCTTTCCTTTTCCAACTAAGAAAAAAAATCTATATTCGATGTTAATAGATACCATTAGAATACTCTAATTCCACCTCAACCATAAAGACTGTGCGTTCATAGATAATATAATCACATTGTAGCCATTGACGAAAAACACATTATTAGATACAATTACAGTAGGATCTCGTGAGGAACAAAAGAAACCAGTTACCTTACTATGACAATCTTGGTGTGAAATTTTCTGATTGTTAACATTAACAAACACCTCGCATGACACTTTACCCTGCAAGAAAAACAGTTTTACCCATCAGATGTCGTTTGAAGGGCTGGTAAATGGAGCCAGAATCGAGTAATTCCGGAGGATATCAGAGAAGACCCGAAACTTGATGTCTAGCAACTAAACAAATGTAAAAGACATGATTAATCCATTCACCCTTCAAACTACATGATTAACAAACAATCATCGGCTATCATTCCTCTAACACTAATTAAAATCAGAACTCTTGACAATGTTAGTTTCGACAAAGTATAGGTTATGGCAGAAAACAGTGGCAATAGTTTTAATTGATTGATGCTCAGCCAATAAACAATGAAGTTTCCGGCCCCTCTTTCTCCTCTATTTTCCAACTAAAAGATAAGGCTAAATGATTCAATTTTTACTTAACAGTCACCAAAGAGAGCACCACGAACCATTTAACACAAAACATAAATTGGTTTATACACGATGCCACAACAAAGCAAACATGCTCCAGAAACTAAAAGCACTATACACTCTGTCCATAAACACGGAACTTAGTAAAATCTAAATAAGCAAAGCACACAAAAAAACCTTTCCACTAAATGGAGATTTCTCTGAACCCGCATCATCTACAAGTATAAAATAATCAATACCAGATAAGACCAGAACCACTGATCGAAGTCACAAAACAAAAACAAATCAATTAAGAAATAGCGTCATGCTTGTTTAATTCAGTTTGATGATACAAATAAGGATACTTGTGATTAGACAATTTTAAGTATTGAGTATCTACCCAAAACTTAGTAAAAACTAAATCCAAGTTCAAAAAGAATGCTCTTTAGTAAGCCCTACAGAGTTTAAGTATCTTCAAGTAGAGAGAATCCTAATAACAACACTCATCTGTCTTAAACCCATTCAAACCCTAAACTCCACACGTTCCTTCAACTAAAGATTTGGGTACAAAAGATATACATACCAATCAGCTTAGAAACACAACATAGAAAACATGTTCCATAAGCTAAAAAAGGAACTTTAATCCCTGTCTTTAAACTCAGAACTAGAAAAAACTAAATAACCAAACCCACACCAAAAAAATTCCACTAAATGAAGATTTTTTGAAACTACAACTGTAATAAAACAACCAATACTAAAGGTTAAGACCAAACACAATAAGAGACCAGAATGAAGTCAGATAACAAAACCAACACAACAATTACTCATTCATCATCCACAAACCAATACTAGAGGTTAGGGCCAAAGACAATAAGAGACAGAACCACTGATTGAAGTCACATAACAAAACAAACACAACAATTACTCATTCATCCACAAGTAATAAAACAACCAATACTAGAGGTTTAAGACCAAACACAATAAGACACCAGAAAAAAACTAATCCAAACACAATAAGACACCAGAAAAAACACTGATCCAAACACAATAAGACACAACAAAACAAACGAATTCCTAAAGAAACAAAAAGCCAAAAACTTGATGATATACCTGAATTGGGATTTGAAAAAGAAGAACACCAAGATCACCTTTAACCGTAGCAACCGTATCAAAAGGAATAACACCTTTAGCCAAATCACCAATCAAATAAATCACATCATGAACAACCTCAAGACCATCAAGCTCAAGCGTAGCATTAACATAAGAGCTATCACGTGCACCAATAAGACCACCACGTGACTTCACAACCCCTAACTCTCTCCCTCTATACCCAATAGAGACAAGAAGCGAGTCGTAATCAAGAGAGAAGAAATCAAGATTCCGAACTTTGATCGTTAGGGAGAAGGAGAGATCAAGAACCGGTTTAAACGAGTCCAGGACACGTATGTGGTTAAGTTGGATTCGAGAGAGGTTGATTTCTGGGTCTGATGGGTAGAGGAAGTAAACGGCGGCGGAGAGGAGGAGGATTGTGGCGGTGAAGAGGAGAGAGCAGCGGATGGTGGAGAGGCAGGATGGCCGACGGTTACGACGGTAAGGTGTTAGAACGATGACGGTTTGAGATGGTTGTGATGAAGGTAGTGGTGTGTAAGGGATGCCGTATTCTTGCTTTGATGCCATTGTCGTGGAGGAGAGAGTTTTCAACGAAGAAGATGGGTTGTGTGACTTGTGAGTTTATAAAGGGGTGTAAAGTGGATTTTGGAAAATTATTGGGGTTTTTTTTGTGAAGATTAGATTCTTTAATTCTTTAATTGTGAAATTGATTTATTAATATGTGGAGCGAGGAGGGCCGTTGGTTTTTTTAGAAAGGGTTATACGATCGACGGTACAAGATTTACTTTCGTGTTTTCTCATGACAATCTCACGACAGTGAGATTTTGGAAAACGAAAATTACTGGGCTTTTTGTGCGAATTTTATTCTTAAATTGTGAAATTGATTTATTAGAGCCCATATTTTTAGACTCTCTTATCGTGGGAGTGAGGAGGATTGTCCGATCGACGGTATAAGATCAACTTCGTGTTTCTGCAATTCATGAAAGTAGGGGAAAAAAAAAGGTATTGTTGACAGTGGGATTTGAACCCACGCCCTTTCGGACAGGAACCTTAATCCTGCGCCTTAGACCAACTCGGCCATATCAACTTTGCGGTAAATTATCGTTTATTATTTTCTTAATATTAGTTTTATATACTTGCTAAATTTAAGCAGAGCAGATTCCATGCCGCAAGCCAAATACGATATATAAGTTTCATACACTGATAAAAGTAAATTAAATCAATCAATCAAACCATATATCAGTGATATAATATCACCATATAACACTGCAATATCCTGCTCGGGAAAAAGCAGAGTAGCTCTCGTAAATTTCTTACTCGACCTCATAAACTAATATCACTGTGATTTAAACTTGTTGTTTTTCTTTGTTATAAAATTATCCACAAAGAATTTGTAGAAATTTTACAAAATCTTAAATACTTTTAAGAAAATAATTTTACCTCTAAGACATAGAATTTAAAGAAATTAGCAAAATTATGAGATATTAGGTGAGAATCCGTGTTAAGCACGTTTTTGGATAATTATTGTTTTTTTTAGTTTTTTAAAATTTTTTGATTCTTTCTTTGTCTTGCAATTTTTTTTTTTCAGTTTCCAAAAGGAATTTTATTTTTATTTTTCTTGATTTAAGATTCGTCATTTTTGTGTATTTGTGTGTGGTCTATTGTTTTTTTTCTTTTCTTGCTCGTATATTACTTTAAAAATGTCATGTACTATTTAGAATTTTAGAATTATAAGTGAATTATAGGTGAATTATAGGCGATATGATTTTGTTTCAAGTAGTTATTTCTAAGAATAGGATTGATTTTGCTAATTGTTATAATTTATTTATTTTTAAATTTTGTTTAAAAAAAAAAGATTATGATGTTAAATGATTTTAGTTTTGTTCTTACATATACAAGTAACACTCTCAAATAACAATTGCTGGCACAAAACAACTTATGATCACGGTAAATCACAAATTCCTGAAATAGAACTACTTATAATTAATCCACGCCTGAAACCACACATGAGATCCCATTCTCAATGTTCACAGCTCATCATAATTTCTAAATCTTCACCACTTCCAACAATTGTATTTCCCTGTCATTAATTTGACAAACGACTACGTTACAAGAGAAATTAGGATTTGTAGTGACTTAATATTAAACATTGTGAGTAAATGATAAATGATATCACCTTCGTAAAATCGTCTCCAGATTACGGTTTCAGTGAAGGGGTTGTTGTCAAACAGGAGATCACTTAAGAAAGTCTGTAAACGAAACCTCTTTAGGTTTGTAACTGTTTAATAAAAGAATGGATCTACCAAAGCGATCAAGAAATTGTCTAAAAAACAAAATAATGCAACAGAGTGGTGACTCTTTCAAAGTGGAGCACAAAGTCAATCGTTCCTTTTCATGGATCACTGCTCGTCGTCAAGCGCTTGATTTGATCTTCCAGCTACAAAATTTTTAAGAACATTTATATATAGTGCTGATGCACACAATAGAAGAAGTAGATGAGAGAATGATATGTGATAATGTGAGTATGTCTATCTTTACACGTCACATACCTAGCTTTTGTTTTTTTTCTGATTCTCATGCTCCTCTTCAAGCGTCTTCACACTGCAGCATTTGAGTTTTATGAAAATGCATTCACGATGGTCCTTGATCAAGATATTTTATGTTAATGTGTTTAGAGTTCGTGGAGTGATCGTATTATACCTCTGCTTCAAGAAGTGCACCTCAGGAGATAGATCTTGTCTCCATTGCTATCTGTGAATGCAACACTTAAAAAGGTTCTTATATCTGTCCTTAAACCAACTTCCTCTCTACAAAAATGTATTAGCAACACGAGAAGCAGAACTCAACCTACTCGCCTTCCGCATTCACCATTGCATTTCGACCATGTTGCACTTGTAAAGAACGGCCTTCTGAAACAAAAACATCTGCACAAGAATCCAGCAAAGTAGGTTAATAAAGAGTGTAAAGTTTGGTGCTGTAGAAATCAATTTGAATGACCAAACCAACATACCTTTTCCGGGGCTATACACAAATTCCCACGAGAAAGAATGATTCAATCAGCTTCTTGTAGAATCTCATCCAAGTGGGTTAGTCCCTTTATTGATTATTATATCAGCAGTTTTCCGCACAGGAGAAGGAAATGTTATAGAGACATAGTATAAGGAAAAAAATCAATACAATGCAATGCACTTACCTCTACATTCTCAATCTTGGCAAAAAATTGTGTTTGAGAGACGTCACCCAACTTTTTAAACATTTCTCGGGTCTGTGTTATAAAACAAACAATTGGCTATTGGTCAAAGAAGTACGTAACTGAGAGCTATGCATATATACACAACTGACGGGTAGCGTAAACATACAGACCTGGCGAACATCGATCCTCCGCATGTCGACAATAGGACAATGAGAGAAAAATCAATTGTGTTTTGAACTCCGGTGTGAGAGTTGACATCACACAAATCGATTTCTCGGTTTCTATGTTAAGATCTAGCAGAACCCTAACAACTGATAATAAATATTCAAAAAGAACTCTTAATCCATAATCAACAAACCAATACAGAGAATTTCAATCGAAATATTTGATATCTTGCATACATACAGGCTTTTGGTAGAAGTGGAAAAGCGAAGCTCCGAGAAACTTCTTCCGTTTCTGAAAAACTGCGTCGGCGGAAGGACCATTATACGGCCGAGGCTGCTTATCGAACGGCGGAAGCTGCAACGAAGCATCGGCATAGCAAGAAGAAGGAGAACTGGAGAAGTCAGAATGGAAGATGATGAATTGATGATGATGGATCCTGGAGTAACTTAAAGCTCTATCGACGACTCTCTTAAGGAAATTTTTAACATAACCATAAATCTTCTTTAAGTTTTTTTTATGGACTGTACGTTTCTGTCGATTAATTTTCTTAAAGCAATTTTTTGTTTTAATATTTTTGGTGGACACCTGTTGACAGTAGAATTGCTGACGTATCACTCTACGGGAGAAAGTTCAGCATCTTTTAAGTATAAGGATTGGATTTCAGCTAACTCAAGACTTGGACCAGTAACTAAGGTACGATCCAAATAAAAAGGCTTCTAGGGTTTCATGGTTATAAATAGAAGTGTGTAATGCAAGAAAAGCCTAATCCAAGTGGAAGGGGATTCCGACCCTTTTAGGATGGCTAGTAGAGTAGATGGTGTTTTAGGCTTTACTCATTGTTTCTTCTTCATTTCTCAAATGTATGATCTCAAGATTGTAAACCACATCGGAGGTATTTTTCGATCTTCATAGTAGATGTTGTGGATCCTGGATCCACTCCACACGTAACAGTTATGACCATGAACAGGGTGAATAATTCTTGTGTCTAAAATATGTGTGAATCATAATTTAGTCTTGGGATAGGATTGAAAAAAAAATCCATAGCAAGTGATATCAGAGCACATGTTTGTTGATTTACGGATTCGGTGTTGAAAACACAAACTCTCAGAAGAAAGAAGAAACATGACGAATTAGTGATGTGTGTTGAAGCTTCTAGGCAAACCAAAGAGTTTCAAAGTTTTTTTAGTTGAAGCTGGTGGTGATGTGTATAACCACACGTGGCAAATCTGATTAGTGAAAATCAGTGAAAGATCGAGATAGAGATCCGGCGGAAAAGAAACTTAGGGTTTGATGAAAAGACCGTGGAAGAAGTCAACAAAGAAGCAACCGGAAGATGCCAAGGTTTGGCCGTGGAGATGAGTTATGGTCCACGAAGAGCTTGGCTTGAGCTCGTGCTGCTACCAGGGAAGTCAGTGGAGGTTGAAAATGGTTATCACTGGCGGGTGCAGAGATTCTAGCGTAACAAACGTCGGAGAAGAAAGCTTTTCTCACAGAAAACAAAAATTAAGCAATTGGAGCTTAGTTATTTTAATTAAATGATGTGCTAAGAATAAGTTTAAGCTCATTTTATTTGGTATTCTTTCTCTGGACAAGAAAAAAAAAAAGAGACGCAGAGATATTTAGATGGCTTCACGTAAATTTATCGGAGGCGTAGTCGTTGGTAAGAGTCGCCGGTTTGAGTCGTCGTTGTGAATCACTGGAGGAAGTCACTGAGTGTGGCATAAAATTGTTCGGAGTAGTGTTCTGGTTATTTCTCAAAGGAGTTCGACGACGGAGGAGTCGAAGTACGTGAGCTCTTTAGGTGCTACAGAAGAGTCGACGATAACAGTTCGAGTTCTCGGAGAGAAGCGTCGGGCACCAAGGAGTGTGAGGTGGTGATCAGAATTGTTTGGATTTGGTGCTTCTCAAAAGACTAAGCAAATATCATGATAGAGGAGGGAAGAAATCCGAGGACAAAGTAATTAAAGAATTCGAAAAGGCGCAAGCTCAAGGAAGAAGAAGACAATGGTGTTTTTCTGGTTAAGGCCATTAAAATTTATTTGGAGACAGAGAAAAGTCCTCTAAGTGAGATGCAAAGAGGCTTCCTAGTAACAGCTTTTGAGTGACGAAGACGAAGCTTGGGTTAGCGTTTCCGATGGCACTAACTAACATGTGATTCAAGTCATCATCAACTAAGGCTTAAGTCTGCAAGGAAATCGGTATGGTTTATCCGCTGCAATTTACAAGGTAATTGTGATGTTTTTAATTGAAGTTTTTGGATATATTTATGGCTGCTAAAGTTAAAAGACTCTAGATTTTGGTGGAACCCAAAGAGTAAGAACTTAAGACTATTATTCAAAAGGGAGAAAATTAAGGTTCATTACTGTGGATTCGATTCAGATCGTATCTTGGTTGGTTTTTTGGTTATTGAAAATCTAGTTCATATTGGTGTTCAAGATTGGATGGAAGAACAATTGTTGGGAGCTACAGATTCATGGTTCTAGGGGATGCTTTAGATATGATATCTATATTCAAAAGGGGCTGTTAAAACATCAGGTTTAGGTTACCAATTCAAGTAAAAAGCTATAGCAGATGAGTATTAAACTAGAACAAGGAATCTGCTTGGGTTAAAGGAGGTTAATAACTCTGAAATTTTTTAGGCATGGTCAGATTTGAAGAGTTGATGGATGAGAGGTCAGCGAATCAGTTTCTTTTAGAAAGGAAGTGGAAGGAAAAAGTTTTCTGGATTATATTGGTCAAGATTTGAAGAGTTGTTGGATGAGAGGTCTGCGAATCAGTTTCTTTTAGAAAGGAAGTGGAAGGAATAAGTTTTCTGGATTATATTGGTCAGGTCAAGAAGTCAAAGAAAAATGTTTTGGCAGGTTACATATGGTCAAAATGGAGTATAGGATTGAAACATTCAATGCCTATTAAGTCTGATAGCACAATCAGATTGTGAGCTTCATCAGAAGCAAGTTTGTTCTTAGAAAATATCTTTTGGAGAAATAGACTATAGTATGTAGCTACAAGAAGGATTTAGTATGTAGCTACAATAAGGATTTATAGTCAAGTTTTTCACAAGGATGTGATTATGAATCAAAGAAAAACAGTGAGGACAAAGTCAACTTAGATTGGAGGATCTCATTTTGGGAGACACGAAACTTTAGAGGAGTTATGTTTCAGGTGGAGCTGTACAGCGAGATAGTGTCTCAGTCATCAAGTTGTCAGACAGGTTCTGAGTAAGGTTTCCATCAGTTCATTGGAGAGGACATTGGAATGAAGTTAGTCACTGTTAGGGATGATTCATGTTGAGAAGTGTGAAGAAAACAAGAGTTTAAGAGCAGGTGGAGATGTCTAAGAATTCAAGCATAATCAGGTTGCAACCAAGGTGAAATGGTAAGCTTTGTTTTATTTACTTGATGGTGTTGAAGACATCTAGATGGAAGTTGCATATGTTAAGCTGGTTTTCTTAGTGACTGAATGTTAGCAACTGAAATTGGGATCCAAGATAAGATCAGAATGCTGCACTAGAAAAGAGAAGCAAAGTGAGGATCGATTCATCAGAGGTAAAGACATGTCAAAGGAGTACTGATGAACGAAGTGTTGCAGAGTGGGATTTACAATAAGGGAGTGACTTCAAGGATTCTAGATTGAAGTACAAAAGGCTGAAAAGAAGAGTCTCGGGAAATTCACAAGCTTATGGATTTGAGACAGGTTTAAAGAAGTTGACAGTTTGAGTCTCTCGGTGGAATGGTTCTATTATTGTAGAATAGTTTGAGCAGAAGGTGGATCAAGGAAACTTGTATTGAAAGTCTTCCTAATTAGTTGGAGTTAGGTGGACTTAGGCGATGTATTCTGCTAAAGATAGTAGGGGTGCAAAGTGATGCTCAAATGAAGTTTGCTCAAACAGATCAGGATAAAATCAAAGACTGTTTCAGGTAAATGGAACATTAGGGCCTTAGAGGTTTCTACTTTTGATTCAAGAGAAATTTGTTTGTCAGTAAGGATCTGTAAAACATGATCCTTGAACTAGGGTTGTGTCGAAAGTTAAGAGTTGAATGGTGTGTTCTGTAAAGGAGTTACAGCAGTACAAGAAGAGTTCAAGACTGATATGTTTAAAGAGAATGGGTGTTGAATCATATATTGTTTCAGGTTCGAATCATGCTTGATTCATGGTTAACAGCTTACAATACAAAGAGTTTCTTAATTCACGGCTCAGGATACTGATAGAGTTTAGTAATCTGTAACTCTTTATTGAATATTGAAATCGTAATACATGAAGGTTTTGTAATTCCGATCACGATCAATCTCTCATGGCAAGCTTGATCGATCACGACGATCTCATGACGATCGTGAAGAGACTCATACAGTCTACCATCAATATACAAAGCATAATCCCGATATACGATTCAATCCCTCTTCTTATACTTGTCTTTCTCGATATTCATTAAACGGCAAACCTTCTAGCTCAGACCAAGTCTTTGCTTAACTCTATTCCCTTAGCTAATTCAGCCTCCTCACTTGCCACGTCAGAAATAAGATAGACGACGTCTATCAATACTTTCCCCTTTGAAACGACATTTGTCCTCAAGCGTGAATGAACAGACAATGGTCTTCTCTCTATAAAGATACCCGTCACTCCACAAGGACATAAGCATAGCAAAGATGTAAGGAGAGAATGATTGATATAGGAGATTTTATAAGCATCAATGGTGTACATTTTGCTCTTCCAGCGATGCACGGTAAAACGAGACTTGTTCCGACGTCCACAATAATAGCAGAACCTGCACTTGCCTTATTCTTGTTTTGTATTTGAGCATCCTGGTTTTGTAACATTTCTTCCAATTCTTCGTTTGGTGTATCAGCATGGACAGTAGACACTTTTTGCTATGAATCGATAAACTCCGTTTTTCTTTAAGCAATTGATGATCCACTACTTGCACCATCCCATACCTACTCGGTTCTTCCTCTTCCCTCTGTTTTCTAACATTTTTCTCGAAAATATCAGATTCAAATGCTGTCAAAAAACACAATGGAAGGCCATTCATTACGAACAACAGGTCATGCTTCGCTTGTATACTCCACCCCTTAAAAATAAGCTTGACCTCAAGCTTGAACTGAGTATAATGATAGAATAATTCCCGTGGTAAAACCCAGATAATTGCAACTTTATTCTCTCGCCTGCAACGTGTTCTTCCAACACTGAAGTGTTAGTTAACTGCTTAAATTTCCACTTATGTTTCACTTGGAATTTTCCATCTGTGTGCTGTCGCAGCCAACCTCCATTAAAAAACTCTAGCAATTTCCATCGGTGCTTGTGATAATTGTTGAGCATAGTAACCTGACGAACATCCCAAAAGCACAGAGACAAACTGGGAAAAAACAACAGCCTCTCATTTCTCAGCTGAAACGTTTTCTGGAACAACCCCCAAGTCGACTTGACACCAGCGCATGGCAAGAAAGTGGACTGTGAATTATTTGCCACTGTTGCCGTTTGAAATGAAAAACGTCTGAAACTCAACAACTGATGTTCGGAATTCCTTAAAATACCACCAAACACCAAGGCTAAAACTTGTGGTAAGTGCTTCCATCTTCTAGGCATGATTCTCTGCAAAGACCTGTTTTTCAATTTAAACTTCCAGGCTTTATGATACTTACTTTGCTTCTTCTTACAGGTGACACTTCCATACACGTGCCTGAGAGCAAACATTTGATGCCCACAACCAGACTGTAAAATCACGGGCTGATTCTGAGATAGCTCCCCAGTCGCTGCAGTCTTGTCATTCGAATGTTCATAAGTGGCGTTCACAATTGCAGACTGCAAAATATCAGACCAGTATTGAAGCACTGCAGCAGTTTCTTCAACGGCAGTCACATTGATGAGTTGAGATATCAACTGATTTCTTTCTAGACTTGGTGACTCTATCTCCTTATCCACTTGGATTTTTCTGTTGCCACTAAGCTCCAAAAATTGTATTTGGGTGATTTGTAACTCCCGAACCAGAGATGCATCAGTTATCTCCAAGGTATCAGTGGAATTGACTTCACCTCCCAACTATGCGTTGGAATCCACTGCAGGAATTGAGTCGTTTTGAAGCATCAATACGGCCGCTTGATCAACCTCAGGAAGTGAATCTTGCTTGAGCAGTATCTCTGGTGACGAGAAACTATGGACATGACAGTCACCCAAGCTCCCAGAAACTTCCTCCCCAATTGGTGATCTTAGCTTTCTCATCACTTCACTCTCAGGGACAACTTCCCTGTTTGAAATCGAATCATCCTTCAGATTCACTTTTACAGGAGAACAACTTGTACGACCAAACCCATCCAATAATTGTTGTTTAAAGTCAGTCCAATCTCTGAATCCCCCATGTTCTAACACCCAATCAAACCATGTTGGTGCGGCTCCTTCTAAACACAGATATACTAGGACTAGTTTTGTTGTATCATTTATAAAACGCCAGTACCAATCCACTTTCATAATCCAACAGTGCGGATTTTCTCCATCAAACATAGGCAACACGCTTTCTTGGAACATATTATCATGAGTAGCAACCTTCATAGCACCATATCGATAACCTAACGGAGTTTTATTCCGATTTTGTTCCAAAAGGTTGTGACGTACCTGATGTTGCAATTGTGAAGATGCTGATTTAGCCAATTCACGATTCCAGATATTACTGTTACATCTCGTAGATTGGATTCTCAACCTAATCTTCTTAAGATCATCATCGTCACCAAACTTCAGCAGCAACGCTTCCTTCATATCTTGCCAGGTATTGAAACACGGAAGCGTACAGTGATATCGTAACAAGAGGATATTCGAATAAGAGTCGCAGATGCCACGTCAGCAGGAAACGTGACAAAGGCGGTCACTCATTTTCTTTTTATAGACATTGACAGTCAACATTTTTCTAATCTTATCCTGATTTGTAAAAGTTGTTGAACATTCTCTCTCTTTCTCTGTTTATGGAATTGTAGCTCGTTGTTCGTCGGAATCCTTCTCCTTTTGAGATTCCAGTCGACTCGGGTATAGATTCAGTGTTTTATGAACGTTGATTTTTACTTATCCTAATATATCAAGTTTTGAAATATTCTCTGTTTTGCGTTATCAAAGGTATCAGAGCCATCTCTTTCCTCGGAATCAGTGGCAGAAACCCGATCTCAGGCGTTGTTGAAGGAAGTTGAGGTCTCGTTTGGGTCGCGCTTCCAGGAGCTCGAAGGTCAGCTAGCTGATCAGAACGCGAAACTTCACACCAAGTTGGATCAAAGCTTGGCCGCACAGAATGAGAAACTCCACTCGAAGATCGATCAATGCATCGCTGAGCTGTTTGAGGCGATCTAGATGGTCTCATGTCCAAAAGGTCAGCCCGGACAAATTTCGTCTAGTGAAGATCGAACGGTGGACCGTTCTTCGATTCCACCGGCCCCACCGTTGGCTCCGGGTCCACCTTTTCCTCAGCGTGGCCGACCCGGTGGTCAACCACCCTACGCAGCACTCACTCGCCTTTCGAAACTTGATTTCTCTCGTTTCAATGGTGACAAGATGAAAGAGTGGCTGTTCAAAGTGGAGCAGTTTTTCTTGATGGATCAAACCCCAGCTGAGTTAAAAGTTGGTATAGCTTCTATTCACTTCGATGACCTTGCGGCGACTTGGCATCAATCAATCATGGATTCCGAAGGAGAGGGTATCATGTTTGATTGACTGAGTTATCGCAACTTGTTGCAAGAACAATTTGATGAGCTATTAGACGATCCTATTGCTGAGCTCAAAATGTTACATGAGACAAATGGTATTGTTGATTACCATGGCAAGTTTGAGCTCATTCGTACCAGAGTCCGTTTCTCGGAGGATTACTTGGTTAGTGCCTATTTGGCGGGTCTGCGTACTGACACTCAGATGCACATACGCATGTTTCAGCCTCACACGGTTCGCCAGTGCTTTGTGTTGGGTCGCTTGTACGAGAAGGCTCACCCTCACAAACCTACTCCTTCGGCTTTGTCGTCTCCACGGTCATCACCCGTATCGCGTGGACCACCACAGACTACGAAAGTGGTTGACCAGACCCCTTTGCTACCTCTTCCTAAGTCGTCGGGGCCAGATGTCAAGCCTAAACCATTCTTGTCTCAGGAAGAAATAAGCAAGCGACGTGCCGCAGGTTTCTGCTATTTCTGCGATGAGAAGTACTCCCCCGGCCACTATTTGAAACATAAAAAGACTCAACTCTTTACTATGGAACTGCAGAATGGGGAGGAGTCGAGTGAGTCTGCAGAGGAGTCTCCAGAGTTAGATATCGTGGAGGGAGATTGTGCTCAAATCTTAGTTCATGCTGTCGAGGGAATCACTAGTTTCCAAACGATGAAGGTGAAGGGTGTTCATGGCAAACGTTCATTGTTTGTACTCATTGACTCGGGGTCTACTCATAATTTTATGGACCCTCGGGTTGCTGATAAGCTTGGGTGTCACCGCCGTTCGATTGGTTTGGCCAAAGTCAAGGTTGCCGATGGTCGCTGAATGGGAGTAACAGCTACAGTTGAACGCTTTGTCTGGCGGTTCCATCAGTACACTTTCACAGCTGACTTCCTGGTCTTGCCCTTGGGGGGTTGCGATATGGTACTTGGAGTTCAGTGGTTGCACCAGTGGGGCCCTATCACTTGGGATTTTCAGGAGTTGACAATGCAGTTCAAGATGGGAAACACCAAAATCATGCTAAATGGGCTGCGTCCGGGATCTGTCAGAGAGATTAAGGCAGCTAAAATGAACAAATTGCAAGATGAAGAGGTCCAATTGTCTGTGGTCTGTGCTCAGTCAGTCGACGAGGACTCTCCTATTCAGTTTTGTGCCCTGGAGTTGCAGAGCATTGACGGGGAGAGTAGGCCGGAAGTGGACGCCTTAGTACGTGAATTTTCTGATATTTTTGATGAACCAACCTCGTTACCTCCTCATCGAGAGAGGCATGATCACCGAATTCCCCTGCTTGAAGGGTCCAACCCAGTCAATCAACGACCCTATCGTTATGCCCTACACCAGAAGAATGAAATCGATAAGATGGTCAAGGAGTTGCTAGAAGCGGGAACGATACAGCCGAGCTCTAGTCCCTTTGCATCTCCGGTAGTGTTGGTTAAGAAGAAGGACGGGTCTTTGCGTTTATGTGTAGACTACCGCGGGCTAAACAACCTAACTATCAAAGATCGTTTTCCAATTCCTCTGATTGATGATCTCATGGATGAACTGGGAGGATCACGAGTCTACTCCAAAATAGATCTTCGTGCCGGCTATCATCAGGTGCGTATGTCACCACCTGACATCCATAAGACCGCCTTCAAGATGCACAGTGGTCATTATGAGTATATAGTCATCCTTTTTGGCTTAACTAATGCTCCGGCTACATTTCAATGGCTGATGAATGATGTTTTCAGGCCCTTGCTTCGTAAGAGTGTCCTTGTGTTCTTCAATGACATTTTGATATATAGCCCTTCCTTGGCTTCTCATCTACTCCATCTTCGTGAAGTCTTTTCATTGATGCGTTCGAACAGTCTCTTCGCTAAGAGAAGCAAGTGTGCTTTCGCCACTACTCGCGTTGAATATCTGGGTCACTTTATTGAAGAGAGTGGCATCTTTACTGACCCAAGTAAGATCGATGCAGTCTTGCAATGGCCTGTACCAACAACATTGAAACAGCTGCGGGGCTTCTTGGGGTTAGCAGGCTACTACCGCCGCTTTGTGCGTCAGTTTGGTCTCATTGCACGTCCCTTGACTGCGTTTACGAAGAAAGACAACTTCCTATGGAACCCAGAAGCGCAGGAGGCATTTGTCCAGTTGAAGACTGCACTGTGCGCGGCACCAGTACTGGCCTTGCCCCGGTTTGACAAACCCTTTGTAGTAGAGACAAATGCCTCGGATCAGGGTATTGGCGCGGTATTGATGCAAGAAGGGCATCCCTTGGCCTACATCATCCGGCATCTCAAAGGTAAACAATTAACTCTGTCCATTTATGAGAAAGAGTTGCTTGCCGTGGTATTTGCTGTACAGAAATGGCGACATTACCTTTTGCTGGGCCATTTTATCATCAAGACGGACCAACACAGTCTTAAATATCTCCTTGACCAACACCCCCGTCCAGCAGCAATGGCTTCCTAGGTTGCTTGAATTCGACTATGAGATACAGTACCGCCAGGGCAAAGAAAACGTGGCTGCAGATGCTCTGTCTCGAATGGATGGTGCGGAGATCTTATACATGGTTCTCACTGTCGTGGAATGTGACCTCTTGAAAGCTATACAAGACGCGTATGAAACCGATGCTTCTTGTAAGGCGTTAATTAAGGCTTTGATCAAAGATCCAGGGGCTCGTAAACATTATTCTTGGTCCCAACATATTTTATGTCGCAAAAGCAAGATTGTTGTGCCTGCAATTACACAGTTATGCGATCAAATTCTTCAGTGGCTTCACTGTTCAGGAGTAGGAGGACACTCGGGGCGGGACGCTACTCACCAACGAGTGAAGTCCTTATTCTATTGGAAGGGTATGATTCCTGATATTCAGCCTTATATTCGAAGCTGCTTGGTGTGTCAGAGGTGCAAATATGACACGACTGCTTCACCCGGTTTGATTAAACCACTACCAATCCCCGATCACATTTGGTCCGATGTCTCGATGGACTTCATTGATGGTCTACCTCTCTCCGCCGGAAAATCAGTGATTCTCGTGATCGTCGACCGACTGAGCAAGGCGGCACACTTCATGGCTCTAGCCCACCCTTACATAGCGTCGTCAGTGGCTCAGGTTTTCTTGGACAATGTTTTTAAGTTGCACGGATTTCCGCGTTCCATTGTCAGCGATCGGGATGCCATATTTCTCAGTGACTTCTGGCAAGAGTTGTTTCGTCTTCAGGGAGTTGCCCTCAACCTCTCCAGTGCTTACCACCCACAGAGTGATGGTCAATCGGAGGTGGTTAACCGTTGCTTAGAGGGTTACCATCGTTGCATGTGCAGCGATCGACCCCATCTCTGGAGCAAGTGGCTACCTCTCGCTGAATTCTGGTATAACACCAACTTTCACACTTCAATTCAAATGACACCATACGAGGCAATCTATGGGCAACCTCCTCCGCAGCATTTACCTTACTTGCCAGGGGAATCTAAGGTTGCCGTCGTTGACAGTTGCCTGCAAGCTCGTGAAGACATGTTACTGGTTTTAAAGTTTCACCTCATGCGTGCACAACACAGATTGATGCAGTTTGCTGATCGCCATAGAACTGAGCGCTCTTTTGCTATTGGGGATGAGGTTTTTGTTAAATTGCAACCTTACCGCCAGAAATCAGTGGTCCTGCGCTCTAACCAGAAGCTGTCACCGAAGTACTTTGGTCCCTACAAGATCATTGATCGCTGTGGTGAGGTCGCCTACAAGTTAGCTCTACCAGCTGGGTTACTCATTCACCCTCTGTTTCATGTGTCTCAACTTAAAGAAGCAGTGGGTGATGGGTTGTCTTCTACGGCTCTTCCCTCGGTGGTCTCAGATGTGTTGCTCAAGGAACCTGAGTATGTTTTGGATCGCAAGATGGTCAAGAGGCAGGGTAAGGCTGCAACTATGGTTTTGGTCAAGTGGAAGAACTCACCCTTTGATGAAGCATCATGGGAGTTTTTGTTTGATTTGCAGAGGAATTTTCCGGAGTTTCAACCTTGAGGACAAGGTTGTTTAAAGCGGGAGGATTTGATATCGTAATAAGAGGATATTCAAATAAGAGTCGCAGATGCCACGTCAGCAAGACACGTGACAAAGGCGGTCACTCATTTTCTTTTAATAGACGTTGACAGTCAACATTTTTCTAATCTATCATGACTTGTAAAAGTTGTTGAACTTTCTCTCTCTTTCTCTGTTTATGGAATTGTAGCTCGTTGTTCGTCGGAACCCTTCTCCTTTCGAGATTCCAGTCGACTCGGGTATAGATTCGGTGTTTTATGAACGTCGATTTCTACTTATCCGAATATATCAAGTTTTGAAATATTCCCGGTTTTGCGTTATCATACAGATATATTAGTAAGCTTTGCCGTCAATAAATCCATGAGCCATGTGTAATTTCTCATAATCCGTGAGTCGCTTCCGAGCAAAGTATCGCTCCATCCATGAAAGCCATTGCCGAAATTCGACATCAGGAAACACCGGAACCTCGAAGGATTTCTCCATAATAACACTTGATTCCTCCAATTTCTCAAACTCGCGTTTGATTCGAAAGAGTTTCACCGCACCAATGATAGAGTTTAGTAATCTGTAACTCTTTATTTAATATTGAAATCGTAATACACGAAGGCTTTGTAATTCCGATCACGATCAATCTCTCATGGCGAGCTTGACGATCTCATGACGACCGTGAAGAGACTCATACAGTCTACCATCAACATACAAAGCATAATCCCGATATACGATTCAATCCCTCTTCTTATACTTGTCTTTCTCGGTATTCATTAAACTGCAAACCTTCTAGCTCAGACCAAGTCTTTGCTTAACTCTATTCCCTTAGCTAATTCAGCCTCCCCACTTACCACGTCAGTAATAAGATAGACGACGTCTATCAGATACATGAGAAGAATTAATTAATGAATATTAAAGGGAATCAAGTTGCAGAAGGGCAGAGAAAGACATGACTATAAAGAGAGTTACAGATTAGTGGTGAGTTGAGCTTGAGACAGGAAATATAGCAGCTGGTTTTACAACTCAAGAAAGACACGTAAGGTTTACTTGAAGATTAAATTTCAAAGTCTAGAGCCATGAGAGGTTCTAAAGAGCAATTCACAAGAAGATTCGAAGATGAGCTCAATATGGAAATCCCAGAAGAAACAATCAGGAAGAAGGACAAAGGAAGCATGTTTGTAGAGGTATCAAGAGCTATCTGAATCCGAAGGTGGAGATTGTGAGATATCGGATTTCAGCCAACTCAATACTTAGGCCAGAAATTAAGGTACAACCCAAATAGAAAGGCTTATAGGGTTTCATGGTTACAAATATAGAGTGATGTAAATATATTTCCTTGATAACAGAATGAGTACAAATGCAAAATATATATATACACGAGAGAAGAGAATCTATACAAAGATACTAGTCTATCGTATCTAACTCAATATAGTTACAGAGATATTATCATGATACCATAATATCTCCTATAAGCCCCCCACAAAATGAACGTCTGGAAGAAAGTCCCATCTTGGAGGAGTGATTGGCCAGTACGGAGCGAGAGACAGACGTTGTCAAGGCATCAGCTAACTGATCTTTGGATGAGATATGAGTGACCCAAAGAAACCCACTTTGCACGAGCTCACGAACGAACTGATAATTCAACGCCACATGTTTCATTCGTGAGTGAAAAACCGGATTAGCTGACAGATACGTAGCTCCCACATTGTCGCAAAATATCACCGGCGCTGTTTCTGATTGTATGCCGAGTTCCTTCATGAGAGAAACTATCCACTTCAAATTAGCTGCTGTGTCAGCCACGCATCTGTATTCTGTTTCAGGTCGAAGAGCAAGCCACAGTTTTCTGCTTCTTTGACGACCAAACTATGGGATTGGAGCCCAGGTACACAATGTTTGCACTCATAGAAGTATAGTTGTCACCGTTCCCTGGCCAGTGAACATCAGAATACGCATGGAGAGAGTTGATGTTATCACGGAGGAGAGCAATACCGAGATCACGAGTACTGGCTAAGTAATGAAGGACGCATTTAGCAGCTTGAAGATGAATGCATGTAGGACTGTGCATGAATTGGGATAGCTTACTAACAGAAAAGGCAGTATCTGGACGAGTGAAATGCAGATACTGTAAACTGCCCACAATGGTTCTGTATGCAGACCCATCAGCAAGATATGTCTCTGACGCAAGCTGTAGGCGATCAGTGGAGACCATCATAGAGTTAACAGGTTTGGTGTTCGTCATATTTGCCTTTGCCAGGAGGTCCGTGATATATTTGAGTTGTGTCAGTAGCAGGTCCGAAGGAGTACGCTGAACTTCAATTCCAAGAAAATAAGACAATTCACCGAGATCTTTCAAAGAGAAACGCTTGCTCAAAAATTCGATGAACTGTTGTACTCTATGTGAATCATTGCCTATAACAATGATGTCATCTACGTATACTATCACATAGAGTGTGACATAGCCAACCATAAGGATGAATAAGGAAGCATCAGCAAGTGAGTTCATGAAACCAAGATGCAGCAGAAAATTTTTCAAATCCATGTACCACATTCTAGGTGTTTGGCGAAGACCATAGATTGCATTATTCAGTTTGCATACATACGTTGGTCTGTCCTTGTCGACAAAGCCAGGTGGTTGTTTCATATAGACATCCTCATCGAGATTATCCTGTAAAAAGGCATTGTTAACAACCAGTTGCCGTAAGTCCCAATCGGTTGCCACAACATGACCAAGAGTAAGGAAAATCGTAGGTTGCTTGATGACGGGGCTAAAGGTGACCTGAAAATTGATTCCTGGTCTATGATGGAAACCCTTTGCCACAAGCCGTGACTTATACCGCTCTACTGAACCGTCTGGCTTTCGCTTTGTGCGAAATACACACTTGCAGCCAACAAGGTTGTAGGAAGTATCAGGGGGAACCAGATACCAGGTGAGATTGCGAACTTGAGAATTAAACTCGCCTGTTGCCGAAGCTCTCCATCGGTCATCTTTTAAAGCCTGAGAAATGCACGTAGGTTCATCGGCAGAAGAAAGAGATTGCAGTTTTGAGGAGTGCATGACTTTCTGAGCGACCATGGTTAAGCGCTGGACTGGTTTTGTGATCTGGTGTTTCCTACGTGTCACCATTGGATGATGATTTACCGATGAAGTGGGGACAGAAGCGGAAGCTGAGAGAGTGGTGTTGACCTCGTGCTCTGTTTCAGAGGATGAAATATCCTGCATTGATGGAGATTCGTTGGCAGAGCAAGACGACAATGGATCAGTGGGTAGAGAAACCGTACCTGAGAGCTCAGGAGGTGAGAGAGACCGAGGCAGAGGAGACGAGGGCAGAGTCAGAATGGTGGTGACTGGCGGACATCAGGAAGGAGAAGAAACATGGTCAGAGGAAGATTTTATAGGTGTTATGGTTTGAAAAGGAAAAACATTTTTGAGAAACTGAACATGCCGAGAGGTATAAATACGAGAAGTGACAGGGTCCAGACATAAGTAAGCACTCTGACTTAGAGAATATCCAAGAAAAACACATGACTGTGATTTGGAATCTAATTTGTGATTTTTGTAGGGTTTTAGCCAAGGTAAGCAGAGGCAACCAAAAACTCGTAGCTTTTGATAATTGGAAAACGTGCCAAATAGCTTCTCGTAAGCAGAGTGGAGAGAAAGTGTAGGTGTGGGCTGGCGATTGATTAAGTAGACTGCAGCTGGGAGAGCATACGACCAATAAGTGTTGGGTATAGCTGCATGTGTGAGCAAGGAAAGTCCAGTTTCGACAATGTGCCTGTGTCTTCTTTCAGAGAAACCATTATATTCTGGTGTGTGGGAAGGTGTGGTAAGATGTGTGATGCCATTGGTGGAGAGGAAATTGGAGAGTGCTATGTATTCTCCACCATTGTCGGAATAAAGAGTTGTGAGCTTGTGTTTAAAACGAGTTTTGACCAAGGCTTTCCATCGAATGAAAGTATCTTTGACATCAGATTTTCGTCGAAGTGGATAAAACCAGATGTAGTGTGTAAAATGATCGACAAAGATGACATAGTATTTAAAACCATCAATCAAAAGAATGGGTGAGGTCCAGACATCAGAAAACAATTTCAAGTGGTTTCGATGGTGAAAGAGAGGAAGAGTTTGAAAAAGCAAGTTTGTGACTCTTGTTTGTTAAGCAATCAACACAATGAAAAGAAGACAACGAGTTTGAATAAGAAATTAATGAATTTGAAATAGCTTTTTGAAGTATTAGAAGTGCAGGGTGTCCTAATCTTGAGTGCCAGATAGCTAGAGGGCCTTCTGTGGGTGGCAGAGAGAGTAAATGAAGAGGGGGAACATTGACTCGGCCACATGTATCCTCCATCCTTAGCTATTCCCATTGCCACCGGAGCCCTCGAGTCCAGATCCTTTACATGAAAAAGGTTGGGGAAAAATTCCACAAAAACACTATTGTCAGTGCATAGCTTGTTAACAGACAGAAGATTCTTGGCAATCGTAGGAACATGAAGGACATTGTTCAATTTGAAATCATGTGTTCGAGAGGAAATAAGAGAGGAACCAGTGTTACTGATGCTTAGATCGGTGCCATTGCCGACTTGCACCTCTTCAGAGCCGGAGTATGGTGTGTGGAAGGAGAGGTTAGCAAGATCGGAGGTGATGGGGTGTGAAGCACCTGAATCCATTAGCCAGACTGGATTCTCTGCAGATTACGTTGTTGCAGTATATGCATTTGGAGCTGATTGCATCGAGTTTCTGAAGTTTATGTGTTGAGGAGGATGGGAATGTGTACCCTGCGAAATGTTGTGGTAGTGAGGACAGCGTTTGACACTATGTCCTTGTGTCCCACATGCCTGACATCTTCCGAGATAGGGTTGCGGTATCCTCTGTTCATTGCTGTTATTGTTGTTGTTGTGACGTGGTTGAAATTGATTCCCAGAGGGAGAATTGGAAGAACGCCAAGTCTTTGATCTGTTCTGAGCATGATTTGCTGTGATCGGAAGGGAGGGAGACGAGGTAACAACAGAAGCAAGGGCAAGCTCTCTGTTGATCAGCTTTTCGTGAAGCTCAGAGAATGGAATTGGCAAGTCTTGGGCGTGTACGGCATCAATGATTGGTTTGTAGTCATCCGTCAGACCATCTAGAACAGCATCTGTGACATCTTCAGTATCGAGGGGATTTCCAAGAAGAGCTAACGAGTCGGCGTTCGCTTTTATCTTTTGCATAAAAGCATCAATGGTGCTGGTACGTTTGACGCACTGTTTCAGCTGATTTTTCAGTTGTTTGATGTGTCCTCTTGTTGGTTTTGCATATGTTGAGAAAAACGTGTTTCAAGCATCACGAGACGTGATGGCTGTTGCAATAAGAGGCTGTAGGGAAAGCTCGATAGATCCCAAGATGGCGCTGAAGAGGAGACTGTCCTGTCTTTGCCACAAAACAAACTCGGGATTTGTTATCTCCGTGCCAGAGCTGGTGATTTTCTTTGGTGGAGTTGGTGCAGAATCATCAATGAATTTGATGAGATCATACCCACGGAGGAGTGATTTCACTTGTATGTTCCACGTGATGTAGTTTGTGGAGAAGAGTTTGGTCACATTCACCATGTTGATTGAGACCACTTGTGAATTGGACGTGCTGGAATTGACAACACTGGCGACATCAGAACTTGAATCTGACATGATAAAAGTGAAGGGAGGAGATCAAAGAAAGCAAAATAGATTATTTGTTGAGGTCCTATGAAAAGAAGAGTTCTGATACTATATAAGAGTGATGTAAATATATTTCTTTGATAACAGAATGAGTACATGTGCAGAATATATATATATATATACGAGAGAAGGGAATCTATACAAAGATGCTAATCTATCGTATCTAACTCAATATAGTTACAGAGATATTATCATGATACTATACTATCTCCTATAACAAATAGAAGTGTGTAACGCCAATAAGCCCTAATCCAAGTGGGGGGGGGGGATTCCGAGCATCTTAGGATGGCTCGTAGAGTAAGAATTAGATAGATGGTGTTTTAGGCTTTGATCATTGTTTCTTCTTTCTTTCTCAAGTGTATGATCTCAAGGTTGTTAACCACACAGGTATTTTCCAATCTTCATAGTGGATGTTGTGGATCTCGGGTCTACCCCAGACGTAGCGGTTGTGACCGTGAATTGGGTGAACCTTTTTTTGTGTCTTGAATATATGTGAATCATAGATTAGTTTTGGACTCTTGGCACAAGATTAAAGAAAAAATCCTTAACAAAAGCTAACGCCAAAAAAAAAAATATATATATATATATGGTAATAACAAACGTCTGGCTATGATATTGAGTACATCTTGTTTACCAATACAAAAATGCCTTCGAAAGAAAAATAATTGATGGGAAATGATAAAAAACAAAATTTGTGGTTCTCTCTCCTCTCCACCTTTCTACTTCTTTTCGTCTCTCTCTCTCTCTCTCTCTCTCTCTCTCTCTCTCT
>OVBI01000441.1:0-76773 GCA_900406495.1 Sisymbrium altissimum
ATTTTTGATATTTTATATAGTATATAATATGGTTATATTGTTAATTTTTTACTTAACCGCTGTTGCATCCGCTAGTCAACCAGTCATAATTCTCTCACAAACGCATCAGTTTTTAACCGCAGTACCAATCGTATGAATCACTTAATAACGCTTAAAACCGCAACCGTCCGTTTCCGCAAACTCCCGCANGCCGCTGCGGTTAAACCAGTCAAGCCCTTAGTTTAAATGTGAGTAAGCGCAAGTGGTTACAAATAAAATCAGAGTCCCGGTTCAGCTAAACCAGATCCAACAACTCGATCTTGATCAAATTGATTTTCTAAATCTTCTCTTGGCATGGAACGCCATCTTCAATTTTCTCTACTTAGTTGGTCAAAGTAATAATAATACGACCTGTTGACAGTTTTCTTACCATTTATTCTTTGGCAGCGTGAGGATTTTAATAATAACGGCTGCTTGATTACACATACAAGAACAAGAGTCTACTTGTCGGCTTTTGCGTTAGGTTATATAATTCCAATTTTCTTCCTAATAACCGGTCCACTAATGATGATTAACGACTTACAAAGTTACAAATATTCGTTAGTCCTACTCCTATATATGAAATTATGGATATATAGCATTTACATAAAGATGTAAGAATATTTTTATATTCTTATATATGATCTATCTATTTTCAGTTTAATATAAAGATTAAATTATAGTCAAGTTAAGAATTTTAATATAAAGAATGATAATAATGATGGATTGTTTTTAATTAATGTTATTAAAATTGAGTGTATTAGTAACTTTTTTCTATTCCTCTACACATTACATTCTTCTTGAAAGTATTGGATAGAGGAATGGCAAATATTATTCGAAAGTATTTGTATATATAGCAAATGTTATTATAAATAAATTATAATAACTTACATAATGCTAAATTAATTAAGTGATAATACAGTTAAGATGTGACGACCGTTAACGAAAGGACATGTTCAACTATTACATAATCATAATAACACTTGTGTTGAATTATAATAAGAAAAATAAAAAAACATACAAAAACTGTCATAAACTGATTGCAAACAAAATAAAGAAGGATTTGGATTCCTTATCCACCAAAAGAATCACAAGAGAGAAAATGTAAAAAGAAGAAGAGATCAATTGAAGTTCTGATCATAGTAAACCATCAAAACATAGATTAAAGTTAAAATCATTTTCTTCTTCTCTAAGAAATTGTTTTGGATTGAATTAAATTAAATTTAGATTCTGTAATTTTATAGTTTATAAAAGAATCATCATTATATACTGAATAAATGTACGTATACTAGAGTGGAATTTCAGATGACCAACCAGTTTAACTTAATTGATCTAATAATTTTCGGTAAAAATTAAGTTTTCATTTTTAGGTTTTAACGGAAAATAAAAGAGAGTTAAGTTTCTATTTTTGTTGTTGTTGTTATTAACATCTTATTAATACGACTTGCATAATCCATCTAGATCATGTACTTGTCGTGAAACTCAAGTAATTAAACAAGTTGATTGTAGATAGGAATTTTTATTTAATTTTTGAAACAGGAGAAAACCGGTTGACCAAATAATTCATTTGAGATTTGGTTGAAACCTTAAAATTCACAAGAAGATATAAAGAGTTGACTAAGCTGGAAAGTATTCTTCACGGCAAGTTCGTCCGTACGTACGTTCGATGACTAATCAATGTCTTAACGATATGAATCCTTCTTATTCTCAGTTTTACCCCTCGTCTCTTGTAAAACTTACGAAAGATACTTCGTCGGTTGAAGAATACTTTCGAGCTTAGTCAACGCTTATTATCTTGTGAATTTAAGAATTTCAACTAAATCTCAAATGAATCTCTAGCCGTACACTACTACTACACTCAATAAACAAAACACACACAACAAATATAAATGGGCCTTAAGTAAAGCCCGAATAAGAAAAGGTTCAGAAACAAAATCTGTGTTGTGATATGACACGACAGCCTTATCCAGAGTTAAAATTCACCAATAGCCGCTCGACGGGTCAGCAAGAAGTAACCAAAACAGAATCCATATCTGTGACGCCAAAGCCACACGATGTTTCTTGGCTAAATCATTTTAAAGACAAATAAGAAGAAAAAAAACCTGCTCGAATCACGAAATTGAAAATCAGATCGCACAAGAAAGTATAGTTTTTTTTTTTTTCACGTAAGAGTCAAAGAAAATGGCGAGCACTGTGATGACTACACTGCCTCAGTTCAATGGTCTTCGAGCCAGCAAGATATCTGCAGCTCCTGTTCAAGGCCTGGTTAGTAATTTCCATTTGTTTCTTAAATTTAGTTTCTAGATTTTAAAAAGTGATTTGATCTTCTACATACTTAAGAAACGTACAAGCATTTTTTATTTGTTGAAAGAAACGTACAAGCATTAACCAAAAAAAAATAAAGAGAAATTTTAGGGGTCAATTTTGTCGTTGATTATTATATGTTTTAATGGCAGCAGACTCGTTGGAGTTTATTTATCATATTTTTTTAATGAAAAAACAAAATTTCAATCTAGTATAAACTATCAAGCATATGACACTGCAGACATAATTTTAGTTATAATTACCCTAAAATAAATGAATTCTTGAAATGTTTGTTTTCTAAATGTCCCAGCCAACGGTTCTGCCCATGAGACGCAAGGGAAATGGAGCTTTGGGTGCAAAGTGCGGTGACTTCATTGGTTCATCAACAAATTTGGTAATTAAAGAAAAATGAAATGAACATTATTCAAGTCTAATCAATGATTAATATTATCTACTCTCTACTTAGATAATGGTAACGTCGACGACACTGATGCTGTTCGCGGGAAGATTTGGACTTGCGCCATCAGCCAATAGGAAAGCAACAGCTGGACTTAAGCTGGAGGCACGTGACTCGGGTCTACAGACGGGTGACCCGGCTGGGTTCACGCTCGCTGACACGTTGGCTTGTGGCACCGTTGGTCATATCATCGGAGTTGGAGTTGTCCTTGGCCTCAAAAACATCGGCGCTATCTAAAATTGTTGTTTGTATTTTGTTTAAATTGTAGATTTCTAAAGCAAAATTCTCAAGAACCTGAGGGAAGATGTCTAATGAATTTTACATGCCGTTATGTTTATACTGTTTGCATCGCATTAAATTCCAAACAGAGAAGCAGCATTTTCGTTCACATAGATAATCATGTCTTACGAGATAAGCCCAATCAGATAAGGCCTAGGCCCACTGAATACATAATTTTTTAGTAACTTCATATCTTATAAACAAAAAACTTGGAATATACACTTCTGTGTATTCGATCGATGTGTGCATATCGACTATCAAAAAGTAGTACTAAATCATAATTTTTTAGTTTATTTAGTTGAATCGTGCATGTGCAAACATCTGGATTCAAACTCGGATCTAGCGCGTCGAGGCGTTCCTAAGATCTTAACGAGGAATAAAAACTTTTGGGCCTATATGTAATAAATTTTTTAAGTGGAACAACGATTAGAAGAACTGAATATATAACTGACATTTGAACCTAGAAAATAAGCATACTTACATTGAATCCGATAAATGTTGTTATTGCTTTGTTTGGAATTATTACAATTATTACTGTCGAAAGAAACAAAAATTTGTCTGAGTTGAGCTTTGAAATCAAAAGCAGCAATTGCCAAAAAAGAAAAAGCAAGCGAAGAAGGTAAAGAAGAAACTTCCCCTTGTGTTGTACTCCATAGTCCATACTACATAGTATATGAGCTCCTGGACGTGCGGGGAAGCGTTGCGTAAGTACAATCTCTAAGAGGTACGTAATATAGTAAACTATGTGATGTGTGTAGAACTACTGTGTAGTGTCTATTGGTGAATAAAATTAATTTTCAGAGCCGTGTATACACTAATAGAGATCAGAGGTGATAAAAAAAAATTAAAATTTATATGAAATGAAGAGCGTTTAAAAATGTTTATGATAATATTTGTTTTTTTTTTTAAAATGAACTGTTTTAATATTTTTACAAATTTTGCAGTAATTTTGGATAATAAAATATATTTTTGTGTAAAAAAAAGTTAACAAATCACTAGATGAAACGATTTAGTGTTCAGCAAAATGTGCTGATAAATGTAAAAAAAATTGACAATTAATTCCAAAACAGAGCAACAGTCTTTTTCATTTAAATAAAATGTACTGTAAAAATGTTTCTACAAAAAGGAACGGATGTATGCATGTACACAATTGTGTCTAAGAGAAGTTGTAAAAATGAAGAAGAATAAATTCATATATAATTTAAAATTTCTCAATAGTTTTTAAAAATATGTGGCCATAGGCCAATGTTTCCATATTGTAAGGATAGGCACGGATCTGTATAGAGCAAATTGATCCCTTTTTTTTGTTCAACTAAGAGTATCAGTGTTTTTTCCACCGAAGGAATAATATATATATATATATATATATATATTTTTTTTTAAAATATATTTTATATGTATTTATTTATTTATTTTTTTAAAAATGCTATGTACAGTTTACTTTTTTGAGTCAAATGAGGTTGGCTCACCATGGTTATAGACTTATAGGAGGGTTGAATGTTGATACAACGCTACCTAACCCGAGTTGTCCTAGGAGCCATACGAGGAAAAGAGACGGTTTACGTTTGTGGACTCGCTACCAGTATCATCTAAAACTAGTCTCCGATTTAGGAAGGTTATGAGCAAACACCCAAAATGTGGTGTAGTTATTAAACAAAAAACCTTACTACTATTCAAATTAGTTGGTGTTTTGTCAGCACATAGACATAGTTATCGGGATAGTGCGTACAACTAATTAAATTGTAGATGTAATATAAGAAAACAGATGTAGAACAGATCTTTATAATGTCCTTTTAAAACATCTTGGTCAGGATTAATTTATATACAAATATCCCAACATGTTCACCTATTACGGTGGACTCGGCCAATCCCAGCAAGATAAAGCTTCTCTAACTTTTTTTGTTTACTAATAACAGGATTTATGGATACAGGTTTAGTGCAGCATAGTAAAGTGCGTCGATGAATTAATCGATAATTCTTCAAATTTTATATTCGTTCAAATCTGTGAACTTTGACTTTATTTAATTACAAGACGTGTGTGTACTTAGTAGTTAATATATGATCCAGGTTGTTTCTTTCTTTGTATTTGTTTTTTTTTGTTCGTAAACAGCAGTTGTCTGAAACTTGATTTATATTATATATTCATATTTTATAATAATATAGATCGGAATTTGTAGCTTAATAATATATGTTAATATCATTATCATGTCATAATCCAAATTTAAGTTCAAAAAAATGTGTAAATGGGTTATACACAAAACAATTTTTATAATATTTGAATATTTAATTATTTGAGATGAGATCACAAAATTAAGGGAAACAAGAAAAATAATATAGTCACCGCATGTGAGCAGCAAGAATGAGTTATATCAACATTTTCCGCCGACTACCTAAACCAAAATATTGTTTTTTTTATAAGCATTGATCGTATTTAATTGCAAGTAGTGTTTAACTAGGTACGTATAAAATATATAGTTTACAGTCTATAAAAAATACTATTGTTATATTGTTATTGATTAATCAGTTACTTGATGGTTCCTAATTAAGAAGTGGAGGGATATGTGATGAAGCTCAATTCTTCTGTGGTCTAACAGCTGAGTTTTTAATTCTCTTGTGATAGATAGAAAATGTGTATCAGCATTTTTAATTACATTGATGAGCTTCAAAACATGCTGTATCCCGAAAGATGGTATACATTGTAAGGAAACGACGGGATATTTACGTATTATTTGTTTCTTTTATCAAGATAATGTCCTTAGATAGCTAAGTAAACTAAAGAACATAAATAGGAAAAATCGAATTGTCAAAATGAGAAGACAATAGAACCGATGTTGGATCCTTGATTCGAACTTGTCTGACAGATAAATCTGAAATCTAAACATCATATTTTTGTTAAAAGAAACAAATGTTTTGTTCAAAAGAAAAAAAAAACAATCTAAACATATCATTTAATTAAAAGAAACAAATATTTTGTTAAAAAAAATACTGAATGTATCCATTTTATTTTTTCTCTGTTCTCATTGTCTTTAAAAAGAAGAAAAATAAAAAAAATTCACATAGTTAACATTATTGGTTTTTTTTTATTTTATTTTAATTTTTTGATATTCAGTCTTTACCTATATTATAAAAGATACATTATTTGTATCTGTTTTATTCTGTAACAGAATCTCCACCATATAAAAGTTTCAAAATTAATCTAAGATGTTTTTAATTATAGATCTTTAATAATATAGTCGTATAATTTATTCTTCTATATTTTTTAGACAAATTTTGGTGGAGATTTCTCATTTCTCCTTCTCTTTTGTCTTAAAGATTTAGTAGACATAAGTCATATTCGTTTATTTAACGCCGCGACTGAGATTGGCGACTAGAATTCTTTCACACTTTTCTTTTCAATTGGTGACTCCGATTAAAAAGAAGAGACACAGCGATCAAACAATCAAAAGAATCCGTCCATTATGATATCCTAAAAAAAAACAGTGATTCTCTTTATTTCCTTTTCCTCTCTTCAACGACTGAAAACGACGATTCTCTTTTTTCTTTCGTCTGTTTTTCCTGTTAAATTTTGTATCGCAGTCTCAGTCGCAGCGTTACCCAAACGAACAGGACCATAGTTGTCGATAAAATTATGGTGACATTGAAACCGCATATGGGAGACTAGTGCATGGATTCCAAACATACTAGTTCTCAGGGATTCAGCTGAGATGGATTCGCAAATTCAGTTACTAAATTATCTAATGATTTAATCTTTAACTAATTTTGAGGAAGAGTTAAAGCTAAGTGGTGTAGTTATCAAATTATCTAATTATTTAGATCACTGTAATTTGTGTTGGTCTATATTAAACAAGAAAATTCATAATTTCTAAATAATAAAATTCATATCACAAATGTTTCTACTAAAATATAAATGAATGTTATATACATAATTTATAACTTTTAAGTGTTATTATTAGCAAATTTAATTACTCTATGTTTTATTTTAATTGATTTGTAAGAGGAATTTTTTGTTTCAAATTAAATAAATTTTTTCTAGAATTTTATGTAAAAACATCACTAAAATTTACTTATTTTATGCTTGTGTTATTAAGTCTCCTCACTCAATCTTACATGCTTCGGAAACATATCACTCTTAATGGCATTATGTTTAACTTAAGCATTGGATAATTGTTCTCTTTATTCTGTTTCTCGGAAACCTTTGAAAATTGTTCTCTTTAGTGCAAAATGATTTCAACTGTTTAGTCACCAGTGACCACCACCAAGACCCATCCAGAAAATTACACGTCATCCCCTAGAAAACGAATGCTTATTCTTTGTTCATGCAGTGTTCCATCGATCTTAAACATCCCCCCATTCGATGTAAAAACCATCTAAACTATCCTAACTATTTGGTCCGAAACAGCTACTAATAAAAAATAAATCCTTTATATTTTTGTAACAAAAAATCTTAATATTTTAAATTAATTAAAAACCAAAACAAAAGTTATATAGCTAAATTGGCCGGTTTTGTATTTTAGTAGTTCAATGTGGAATTATTTAAAAAAAAAAAAAAATGTAGAAAAAGTAGTGATTGTTGTTACTTATAACGATATTTGTATGAATCTTTTTGACTTTTCCGTCTGTGTACAAGATATATATAGATTTTCTCAAAGCAAGTTGTAAGCAGTGACGCATCGTTTTGCTCCCTCCTCCCTCCCCCTCAAAATCTCAATCTCTCTCTCTCTCTCTCTCTCTCAGGCCTGCTCTCTCTCAGAATAATCAACAGACGACCGAAACAAAAAAAATCTCAGAGAGAGAAGAGAATTGAGTATTTAAGATTCCGTTGACACGTCTCCCTGATTTCCTCCAAATCTCCTGTGCAAACACCACTTCTCTCTCTCGTCCCTTTGACTTACGGAGGAGGTTTCGTTTGTTCTCCTTCTCCTCTGCGTTTTAACCTACAAAGCGGTATAAGTCGTTAAGCAGTAAATTAAACCTATCTTAATCGAATCGATTTCGTGGTTTGTTACGTGATTATTCATTGGTAGAGAGCCACGGAGATAGCATTTTGGGATTCTGTTTTTATTTTTTATTTTTTTTTTGGTAGTGTTATCATCTTCGATTGATGATATATTTTTATTTATCTCTAACGTTCCGAGAATCTATGGTTATTTTATTAAATAGAGGAGCTAACCTTTTTTTTTTGGTACTGGTCTCTGTTTTCCCTTTTTGATGATTTCAGGTCATAAAAAAGTATTGCCTCCACTAAAAAGCTTTTCCACCTTTGTTTTCTTTTTATTTGTCCTCCGAATATATCTTTTACCTTTTCTTTTATTTCTCGCCTCTCATTGAGTACTACATACATAATAACAATCACATGATGATTTATTTCTTCTTTCTCCCTGTAACTAACTAAAAGTTTCGTTTCCTCAGTTGTCAAAATCACTTTGTATTCCCTTTTTTGTTCTTTGCAGGTTTCGAGGATTGTTAGTTAGTTACTTGTGATGTGTACTAGTATCTGAGTGAGTGGATAAAACTTTTTGGAAGAAGCAGGGGATTTTTTTTTGGAACGAGGAAGAAGAAGATGGGGTTTGAGCCGTTGGATTGGTACTGTAAGCCGGTGCAGAATGGTGCGTGGGCGAAGATGGTTGATTATGCGTTTGGTGCATACACGCCTTGTGCTATTGACTCTTTGGTGCTTGGCATTTCTCATTTGGTTCTCTTAGTACTTTGCCTTTACCGCATTTGGCTCATTACGAAGGATCATAAAGTGGATAAGTTCTCCTTGAGGTCAAAATGGTATAGCTATTTGCTTGCTCTCTTGGCTGCTTGCAGTACTGCCGAGCCTTTATTTAGGTTGTTCATGAGGATCTCTATCTTGGATTTGGATGCTGCTGGCTTTCCTCCCTATGAGGTGTGTCTCATCATTACTTCCTTTTCCTACGCTTTTGCTATTTGTTGTTTTTGTTGTGTATGTTTTTACTGAAGATGCTTTTTTTGTGCTTTCGTTTGGCAGGCGTTCATGTTGTCCCTTGAAGCTTTTGCTTGGGGTTCTGCATTGGTCATGACTGTTGTTGAAACTAAAACATATATCCGTGAGCTTCGTTGGTATGTCAGATTTGCTGTCATTTACGCTCTTGTGGGAGACATGGTCTTGTTAAATCTTGTTCTCTCAGTCAAGGACTACTATGGCAGGTTAGTTAATCTGCATTCTATAAAAGGTTTAATCAAGTCCGATACCCTGGTCTGCTAGGATAAACTTATATGCTTCATGTTTGTTTTTTCTTTTTTGCAGCTTCAAACTGTATCTTTACATAAGCGAGGTGGCAGTTCAGGTTTGGACATTAAAATTCTTTTTGCATTCTCTTTAGCATGTGTTGTTTCTAAATCAGATTGTAGATGATACAAATTGTCTTTTGGTAATGACGTTGTGGGTGGCTTTTGGTTCCAGGTTGCGTTTGGGACTCTCTTATTTGTGTATTTCCCTAATTTGGATCCTTACGCTGGTTACACACCAGTGCGGACTGAAACCTCAGAGGATTACGAGTATGAAGAGCTTCCTGGAGGAGAACAAATATGTCCTGAGAGGCATGCAAATTTATTTGACAGTAGGTCACTCTACGTACTTCTCCTTTCCGTCTTGTGGATTTGGTTATGTATATTCTTTTCTCTTTTATTGTGAGAATCACCACATTATCTCTGATCTCTCCTATGTACTTGCTACCTATCTGAGTTGGTATATTTTCAGAGCTTGTAATTAGCTCGAATCTGTGAATTTCTTTTGTAGTGTGAATGGTCAAGAACCCGTAAATTGTTTCCCCATTTAACACAATGAGTTGTCTGCAGTCTCTTCAATTTCTTTTTGACTTATCATCCAGTTCTCCCTAGAAATGAACTTAGGAAAACTGGATTGTGACTGTAAGACCGAAGTCTTTGCTTAGTTATCATCACTTTGACCAAGCTGCAACTTTTATTATATAGTAGATTCTTCAACATTTGTTGAGCTTTGACTATGTAGTACCTTCTTACTAATATCTTTTTCCTCACAGGAATCTTCTTCTCATGGTTGAATCCATTGATGACTCTGGGATCGAAACGGCCTCTCACGGAGAAGGATGTGTGGCATCTGGACACTTGGGATCGAACTGAAACTCTCATGAGGAGGTACTTTTAATCTTTGATAAATAATAGCTAACTGTTCTCATATTGTCTACGACTGGCGTGGTTGTGTGATATATTTTTTTATCTCCTTATAGCTTCCAGATGTCCTGGGAGAAGGAACTAGAAAAGCCTAAACCGTGGCTCTTGAGAGCACTGAACAACAGCCTTGGAGGAAGGTAAAGAGAAACATTTTTTTAGCCATGTGTTCTCATCTATATGGAACATGGATTGATTGTTTGGGCTTTGACATGATGTGTGATTGTTAAAAAGAAGCATCCGGTTGTAATAGTATATGCGGTATGAATAACTAGAAGCTGAAAATTTATCATGGCTGTGAGTTGAAGTGTGTTTTTGAGTTGGATAATAGATCTGTTACTTTTCTTTTCACAATCTGCCTTAATTATTTATCATCCTTATGGACTGTGTCTTATGGAAAACTGCTTCTGCATTTTGTAGGTTTTGGTGGGGTGGGTTCTGGAAGGTAATTTTGTTTATCTGATGATACTTGATGGATGCGGAGGTCTTATATTACCTAAATGGTGTGTTTTGTAACTGGTTATCAATTGTTTTGACATTTTAATCTAAATTTATCACAGATTGGGAATGACTGTTCTCAATTCGTGGGCCCTCTTCTTCTGAATGAGCTCTTGAAGGTTAGAACCTATTTAGCACGATGCTTTGTAAATTTTTTCATTTACATGGATTGCTGAGATGGATCCATATTCGACTGGCCAAAATTATTGTTTAAATGTTCTTGGTAGATTCATAATCCTATCATCCTTTGGATAGTATTTTCTGACGATAACTTACTGGTCTTAAAACTTGCAGTCAATGCAACTTAATGAACCAGCCTGGATAGGTTACATCTATGCGATCTCAATCTTTGTTGGAGTGGTATGCTTCAACTTCTTTTCTCCTCTGCCTATTTTAATCTCTTGCATGGAATTCAGATGATATATTTAAAGCATTCTCATTCTTTGTTGAAGTGAGATGAAACAAAGTCTATCGTCTCCGTAGATGCTACGGATTGTAGCACCAGTTTTACTTTTGTGAGCAGGGTATACTATTCGTCTGACTCCAAAGCTTGGAGTCTTTGTATTTATATTACTTTTTGCATGTGAAGGGGTTTTGTTTAATGTAGTTTAGGATACGACTTTGATCAAGGGATTCCCTGCGCTTGATGTTGACGTTGACATTTTCAGGTATTGGGGGTCCTATGTGAAGCTCAATATTTCCAAAATGTGATGCGTGTTGGTTACCGGCTAAGGTCTGCACTGGTAAGCTGTAGTTTCACGTCAACTTCTTTTGCTACTTTTGATGCAAAGCTGTGCTGCTATGTCTGCTGAAAGCTATAGCGAGGCTTTTAGAATGTTTCTTTCTTCTGATGACTTCCTCCCTTGATAGATTGCTGCTGTGTTCCGGAAATCGCTGAGGCTAACTAATGAGGGCCGGAAAAAATTTCAAACAGGAAAAATAACAAACTTAATGACGACTGATGCTGAGTCGCTGCAGGTGTGTATATCTTGTTACCTTTTCATTCGTTAGCTTTGTCTGCTTCTCGATAGCAGTTTATTTCTTAGTTATATTTTTACCTCAGAATATGAGTCTAAAATGCAATTTGTCAAGATCATCCTTTTCATTCAAGTAATCGACTGAATCTGAATAAGCTAATTTTAAGAGTCAAGGAATTTACGAATTGCGATTTCAATTTCGACATCCTTGTTCTTTTGTTGCGGTTGTAGGGAATATAAATTAAATTTGCTTGATTAGTAGAAGAAAAGGTACCTTCCGACGATGGTTTCTATAACTGATAGGGCGTTCGTTTTAACATTTTTCTAAAGTTTCTCCTGTTTGTGACAGCAAATCTGCCAATCACTTCATACCATGTGGTCGGCGCCATTTCGTATAATTGTATCACTGGTTCTCCTCTATCAACAATTGGGTGTTGCCTCCCTCATAGGCGCATTGTTTCTGGTCCTTATGTTCCCTATACAGGTCCTTAATTCTTTATAAATCCTCATGCTTTTTCCTCTGTAGGTTGTTTTGCTTTTGACTGCTTTTTTCTCATCCGTATCCCGATTGTCTCTGCTTCTCTCTCCTCAACCTCAACTGTCTTCCAGTTCAGTGACAATGCTTCCTTTTTTTTTTTTTTTTTTTTTTTTAAACAGACTGTTATTATAAGCAAAACGCAGAAGTTAACAAAAGAAGGGTTGCAGCGTACTGACAAGAGAATTGGCCTAATGAACGAGGTTTTAGCTGCAATGGATACAGTGAAGTAAGATACTTTGATTAGACTGAACATCTGAACCTGATCTTTATTTTTACATGGTTGGAAGTTTGAGGCAATGTTTGACTAACTAAACCAAAATACTGTAGGTGCTACGCTTGGGAAAACAGTTTTCAGTCCAAGGTTCAAACTGTACGTGATGACGAATTATCTTGGTTCCGGAAAGCACAACTCTTGTCAGCGGTATGTCTTAAGTGCAGTGACTATTATATTGATTGCTTCTATAGTATGGTTGTATACAAGGAAAAATCCAAGCTGCTCGTTTAATTAAGTTCCTTTTGACTATTTGAGACTGGTATCCATCGGGATACGTTTATGGTGTTTGCTATACTTTCTTCTAGTTTATTGAACATTGTTTCAATTTTCGTAGCCATGTTATTCATGCATGATCTTTGATATAAAGTGCATTACTGTATTTCATTTTCCTCTTTTCATGGTAAATTTCTGACACATTCTTGGTCTTCCATTTGTTCTGCAGTTCAATATGTTCATACTAAACAGCATTCCTGTTTTCGTGACTGTTGTTTCATTTGGTATGTTCTCATTGCTTGGAGGAGATCTGACACCTGCAAGAGCGTTTACGTCCCTTTCTCTATTTTCTGTGCTTCGCTTCCCTTTATTCATGCTTCCAAACATTATAACTCAGGTGATTTCTTGCACCATGCTTTCATTTCTAGTGCTGAATAACATGGCATCATTTGTAATGATTGCTCCTTATTGTTCTTTCTATTTCCACCCCTACCTCTTTTTCGAGATCATTCATTGTCATAACTTGTTTCTAGATACTGACCAGGCTTGACTTTTGTAGGCGGTAAATGCTAAGGTATCCTTAAGCCGTTTGGAGGAGGTATTATCGACGGAAGAGAGAGTTCTCTTACCAAATCCTCCCATTGACCCTGGACAGCCAGCTATCTCAATAAGGAATGGATACTTCTCCTGGGATTCAAAGGTCTCGTTTGTCTATTTTATCCCATGTTCCTTGCCTCTTTACTTCTTTCATTACATATTGTCATTGAAGTCAAAAATTGAGCCACCAATATACATTTGCAGGCGGATAGGCCAACCTTGTCAAATATCAACTTGGATGTACCTATTGGTAGCCTGGTTGCAGTAGTTGGCAGTACAGGAGAAGGAAAAACCTCCCTAATATCTGCTATGCTCGGAGAGCTTCCTGCAATATCTGATGCGACAGTTACACTTAGAGGATCAGTCGCTTATGTTCCACAAGTTTCATGGATCTTTAACGCAACAGTAGGTTCTTATATGCTTCTGTTTCTATAGTGTGGTTCTCACTGCGTAGGTTTCAGATTCTCTTCTTGACATAGTATTAAGTTTGGTATGTATTATATGTTATGGTATGTGCTTTTAGATACGTCCGAATGCAGAATCTGAATAGTTTCACCAATATTGAATCTTAAGCGATTCTGAGCTGATGACTGTAATTTGCATTGTGCAGGTACGTGACAATATTTTGTTTGGTGCTCCTTTTGACCAAGAAAAATATCAAAGGGTTATTGATGTTACTGCACTGAGGCATGACCTGGAGTTACTGCCTGTAAGTTTCTTAACGGGAAAACGGACATTAAAATTTGTTGGTGCGATGTAAATTCGGAAAAAATGAATTGCATGGCTTCCGTTGGGCATGTACTTCTCTTTTCTAGTTCTCATGTGTCTAAGTTTGTTTCCTCTGCTTTCTCTTGATTGATAGGGTGGTGATCTCACGGAGATTGGAGAAAGGGGTGTTAACATCAGTGGGGGGCAAAAGCAGAGGGTTTCTATGGCTAGGGCCGTCTACTCAAATTCAGATGTCTGCATATTAGATGACCCATTAAGTGCCCTTGATGCGCATGTTGGTCAGCAGGTAAACTAGCCATTGGCTCTTTTGGACAGTACGATACTTTCAAGTTCGCAAATATTGAACGCTATAACGTTTTGTTCTTCGTTATGCATGAATATTCTACTTCTTGTTTGCCACATTTTTCTTCCATACAACTGCTTTTGAGCAAACATTGTTGTCTGATCTTTGAAAATGGCTGTTATAGGTTTTTGAAAAATGCATCAAAAGAGAACTATGGGACAAAACGAGAGTTCTTGTTACAAACCAGCTCCACTTTCTATCACAAGTGGATAAAATTCTACTTGTCCATGAGGGATCAGTAAAAGAGGAAGGAACATACGAAGAACTATCCCGTAGTGGCCCATTGTTCCAGAGGTTAATGGAAAATGCAGGGAAGGTTGAAGAATATTCAGAAGAAAATGGAGAAGCTGAAGCAGATCAAACGTCTGCAAAACCAGTTGAGAACGGCAACACTAATAAACTGCAGAAGGATGGAATCGAGACAAAGAAATCCAAAGAAGGAAACTCTGTGCTCGTTAAGCGTGAAGAACGCGAAACTGGAGTTGTGAGTTGGAAAGTCCTGAAGAGGTAAGTTGGATTTCGGATTTTTGCTCTTTCTTTTTGTGTTGTTGCAGTATACCGTTTTACGTATCTTTTCTATCCATAGTGGAAATATCCATAGAATTTCAACTCACATGTGGTGTTCTACTACAAAATGGACATATATAGTTCAACTTCTTCTATTCATGTTTTCTTGCTAAGCTTCGTATTTGAAGGCCATTGTAATGACTATTGAGGTGTTACAATGTTCCAGGTACCAGGATGCACTTGGAGGTGGATGGGTGGTGATGATGCTCCTTGTATGCTACGTCTTGACTCAAGTATTTCGAGTTTCAAGCAGCACTTGGTTGAGTGAGTGGACTGATGCAGGAACTCCAAAGAGTCATGGACCCTTCTTCTATAATGTTATTTATGCGATTCTTTCGTTTGGACAGGTATGAGTTGCATTTGGTAAATGATATATGATTGATTGCGTATTTTAAAGACATGACCGCTTATCAATATATTCATGGAATCTTAAAGGTAGATCAGCTAAGAAAGCATGTAACAATGTCTCTCCTCCTCAACTTATCGAGAAAAAAAAATGGAAAAGAAAGGATACAGAGAGCAATTCTTTGTGCTAAGACTTATTTCTCTTTGGTTTCAGGTCTTTGTGTCGTTGATCAATTCATATTGGTTGATTATGGCCAGTCTTTATGCAGCTAAAAGGATGCATGATGCTATGCTTGGTTCCATACTAAGGGCTCCAATGGTCTTCTTTCAAACCAATCCACTAGGACGAATCATCAATCGATTCGCAAAAGATATGGGTGATATTGATCGAACGGTGGCAGTCTTTGTTAACATGTTCATGGGTTCAATCGCACAGCTTCTTTCGACTATTATCTTGATTGGCATTGTCAGCACTCTGTCCCTGTGGGCCATCATGCCCCTCTTGGTCGTGTTTTATGGAGCTTATCTCTACTACCAGGTAACATACCCTTTAAACGCAATGCTTTCCCAATTCATAAAATCTTTCATAGAATGCAGATCTAGAGTACAGAAAGCTGGGACCAAAACGAATACTGATTAAGTGCTGTGTGCTAAACCATTCTTTCCTTATTGTAGAACACGTCTCGTGAAGTTAAACGTATGGATTCCGTTTCAAGATCTCCCGTTTATGCTCAATTTGGAGAGGCATTAAATGGACTATCAAGTATCCGTGCGTATAAAGCATATGACCGGATGGCTGAAATTAACGGAAGATCAATGGATAATAACATCAGATTCACGCTTGTAAACATGGGTGCAAATCGGTGGCTAGGAATCCGTTTGGAAGTTCTGGGAGGTCTCATGGTTTGGTTGACTGCATCATTAGCCGTCATGCAGAATGGAAAGGCAGAGAACCAACAAGCATTTGCATCTACGATGGGTTTGCTTCTTAGTTACGCTTTAAGTATTACCAGCTCTTTAACAGCTGTTCTTAGACTCGCGAGTCTAGCTGAGAATAGTTTAAACTCGGTTGAGCGTGTTGGAAACTATATCGAGACACCATCAGAGGCTCCGTTAGTCATTGAAAACAACCGTCCACCTCCCGGATGGCCATCATCTGGATCCATAAAATTCGATGAGGTTGTTCTTCGTTACCGCCCTGAGTTGCCTCCTGTGCTTCATGGGGTTTCGTTCATCATTTCTCCAATGGATAAGGTGGGAATTGTAGGAAGGACAGGCGCTGGGAAATCAAGCCTCTTGAATGCTTTATTCCGGATCGTGGAGCTGGAAAAGGGTAGGATCTTGATCGATGAATGCGACATTGGGAAATTTGGACTGATGGACCTACGTAAAGTTCTCGGAATCATACCACAAGCGCCTGTTCTTTTCTCAGGTACGTCTGTTTCACACAGCTTCTGGTACTTGTTTTTACTTTTCGTTAAACTTAATAACTGATGTGTCATTTATATCTAGGTACTGTGAGATTCAATCTTGACCCATTTAGTGAACACAACGACGCTGATCTTTGGGAATCTCTTGAGAGGGCGCACTTGAAAGATACTATCCGAAGAAATCCTCTTGGTCTTGATGCTGAGGTACTTAGTTTAACATTTTCCTCTCTTGCAAGTCTCTTGTGTTTATTAGAGTAACTCAAGTCGTTTTGGTCAGGTATCTGAGGCAGGAGAGAATTTCAGTGTTGGGCAGAGACAGTTGTTGAGTCTTGCACGTGCATTGTTGCGAAGATCTAAGATACTTGTCCTTGATGAAGCAACTGCTGCTGTTGATGTTAGAACTGATGTTCTGATTCAAAAGACCATCCGAGAAGAATTCAAGTCGTGCACGATGCTAATCATCGCTCATCGTCTCAACACCATCATCGACTGTGACAAAGTTCTCGTCCTTGATTCTGGAAAAGTACGCAAACTTCATTTTCTAACACTATTTGCATCAATCAAACCTGCACATTTGAAATTTGCTTTATGTCCTTAGCTAAATATATTTGAAATTCCCAATACCTCAGGTTCAGGAATTCAATACACCAGAGAATCTTCTTTCAAACGGAGAAAGTTCATTCTCGAAGATGGTTCAAAGTACAGGACCTGCAAATGCTGAGTACTTACGTAGTATAGTGCTCGAAAACAAACGTACCAGAGAGGCTAATGGCGATGATTCATCACAACCTTTAGAAGGTCAGAGGAAATGGCAAGCTTCTTCTCGTTGGGCTGCAGCTGCTCAGTTTGCTTTGGCTGTGAGCCTCACTTCATCTCACAACGACCTTCAAAGCCTCGAAATCGAAGATGATAACAGCATTTTGAAGAGAACGAAAGACGCCGTAGTCACGCTACGCAGTGTTCTCGAAGGAAAACACGATAAAGAGATTGACGAGTCGCTTACCCAAAATGATATCTCTAGAGACCGATGGTGGCCATCTCTTTACAAAATGGTCGAAGGTAAACGTTGTTGCTAAGCTCTCTCTGCTTACTAACACAGGTAAATGTTTGAAATTTCTTGATCTGATATTGTGTGTATACACACTTTCAGGGCTTGCGGTGATGAGTAGATTGGCGAAGAACCGAATGCAACACCCGGACTACAATTTAGATGGGAGATCGTTTGACTGGGACAACGTGGAGATGTAGACGAAGAAAGGCTTACATTACTTGACCTAAAAAACTCATTGTGATGAACTTGTCTTTGGTGTTTCTTGTGATACACGGCACAAAATGTCCAAAGATTGTAGTATAACTATAGGCTACGCTTTTTTTTTTGGCAAAGGGAGAGTGTGTTTGGGAAAGGGAGAGTGTATTTTGGTTACTGATATCCACAACTGAAATTCAATTTTCCATGTTTTTCTGATCCATCTAAATGCAACTACTAAAGGCAATATCAACTTTAGTCAAGTTCTGACAATGAAGTCATGAAACTCTGTTTTCCTACCTAGACTACTATGGAGAAAATCCTAAACATTAATAGCTAATATTTTGAATAAAAATTAGGGTAAAAATTATATAATTGATTGCATCGTTGACAAAAAAAAAAAATACTGATTACGGGAAAATATATTTAATCTAAACAATCTAAAATATGAGTAGTGGGGACATGGAACCCTCGAATAAAAAAAAGTTAGGGGGCCCAACTTCAACCAATTTCCGCATTTATATTATTTTTCTGACAAATGGTAATTTACATAAAACTTCGTTTGGAGAGTTTCTTAGCAAAGAGAAGTTTTGTCTTAGTTTGATTATGAAGCAAACAATAACTGCCTCGATTCTACGCCAGCTGCTTGACTCGAATGGGATTCTACCCCAAAAGTCTCCCTTTTATAGAGTTATATAAGGGCTTGCGTAGTAGATTGCTGACAAAGCTTGGTCTTTTAAAAACGATCACAAACAAAAAAGGGTAACTGCTTTTCTTCTTCTTCCCCCATATCATCTCTCTCCTCTCCTCTGTATAAACATTTTAAGTTTGCTTTGGGTCTTTTAGGATCACTAAAAGCATAAAAGAAGCAAAGAAGGTTGATGCTAATTGACTTTTTAGTTAAAAAGGTTTTAGCTTGGGAAATGTGTTCGATGCTTTTTTTACGGAAACTTAAAAAGTCTTGTCGTACGCTGACTGGATTATCACAAATCTAGTCTTTTGTTGTCTTTCTGCTGGTTAAAATGGCTCTCCCGCTGATGATGGTTGACTTTGTTAGAGGTTTTGAATTGGACATGAAACTGATGTCTTGCATAGCCTTTTTACTAAGTACTAAGAGAATACCTTTTGTTTTTTTTTCTTTCCAGTTTGTGTTTTCAAGAAGATGAGTTTTAAGGCCTTGACTTGGTACTGCAAGCCTGTTGCGGACGGATTTTGGGAAAAAACAGTGGATGGAGCGTTTGGCGCCTACACGCCGTGCGCGATTGACTCATTAGTGATGCTTGTTTCTCATTTTGTGCTTCTTGGTTTGTGTTTGTACCGGATATGCGTCATCTTCCGCAACACCAAAGCTCAGACATATGTTTTGAAGAACAAGTACTATAACTGTGTGCTAGGGATATTGGCTTGTTACTGTTTTGTTGAGCCTGTCCTGAGATTAGTCATGCGAATTTCACTCTTTGACATTGATGAAGAGACTGATCTTCCTCCCTTTGAGGTGATTTTAAAGAGTAACTTTGGTTGAGATTAAACTCATATGCCAGCCCTTGTTAAAATGAAGAAAGTTCAAGATCAGAAATGAAGTATGATTCTGGTGTTATGATATGACAGGTTGCATCTTTAATCGTTGAGGCATTCGCTTGGCTCTCCATGCTTTTATTGGTTGGGTTAGAAACTAAACAATATGTCAAAGAGTTCAGATGGTACGTGAGATTTGGTGTTATCTATGTTTTGGTTGCTGATGCTGTGCTACTGGACCTTGTCTTGCCTCTCAATAACTCAATAAATAGGTTTGCTATTGTATATCTCATGACTCATATTAAGGAACTCAACTGGGTGATCCGACGTTTAAATTTCAAGAGTTCGTTTATTAACAAATTTAAGCAAGAACAGGTTTTGGGCCACTTGTAGCTCTGAATTTTCATTATAAGCTTTTCTCTATTTTCTATTGCAGAACTGCCCTATATCTTTGTATCAGTTCAAGATGTTCGCAGGTTGGTAGAACATTGTCCTTACGTATAAGCTTGCAATTTATCATTCTGGGAACTTGCATCAACTTAAGTCTTTCTAGAAAGATATGTATAGTGAAAAACATTATAAATAGCTATATTATGTATTTATAAGCAAAACGTAGATGTCCAGAGTTACCTCTCGGAGGAGGCTGTCCCTAAGGTAGATGTTGAGATAAGTTTGATTGGCCTCACCGATTATGTATTTTTGTTTTTCTGTTGCAGGCTCTTTTGGGAGTTCTTCTTCTTGTTTATATTCCGGAACTGGATCCTTACCAGGGTTACCATGTTCTAAACAATGAATCATTGGATAATGTTGAATATGATGTCCTTCCTGGGGGAGAGCACATATGCCCCGAGCGACGTGCTAGCTTTTTCACAGGTAGGTAACCCCTAAAGTAATAAACGAAATTTATTGAATGCTCTCATCAGTCTATTTGGCAGAGGATACATATTTGGCCTACTGATTATGATTTCTTGTCTTAGGAATATTCTTTGATTGGATCACGCCGCTTATGCAGTCAGGCTACAAAAAGCCCTTAACCGAGAAGGATGTTTGGCAATTAGACAAATGGGACCAAACAGAAACTCTGATCAAAAGGTACACTTTGCTCTTATGTAGTATCTCTTTTTTACGTGGTAGAACCTTTTGCTTAGTAACAAGAACATTCTCATTCGTTGGATTAATTATTTGACAGATTTCAAAGATACTGGACTGAAGAATTACAGAGGAGCAAGCCGTGGCTTCTCCGAGCACTCAATAATAGCCTTGGTGGAAGGTAAAGGCTGACAGTTTTGTTTCGTAAAAACCGTCTATTTCACCATAGTTTACTTGAAAGCCACACATTATCGATACCAGCACTAAATTTTGTTTTCTATCTTTGTAGATTCTGGTTGGGTGGTATTTTTAAGGTAAAGATACTCGTATCTGCCTCTCGGTTGGTTAATATAGATTGATTGTTATTTTACTACAGATAATATAGATCAACAGCAATGTTCAGTTATGTACAACACTCAAGCAATTTATAATACATCATGTTTTAGCGTTTTGTAGATTGGACATGATCTTTCTCAATTCGTTGGACCGCTTATACTGAGCCTTCTATTGCAGGTAAGCTTTATTCCTGCCTAATCCTTACTAGACCAATATTGCATAATGAGCATTATATCAGGCAATATTTACGACCAGTACTAGTTCATATTCTAACTTTAAGCAATTTTTTGATCACTTAATGTAGTCAATGCAAGAGGGTGATCCAGCTTGGGTTGGCTATGTCTATGCCTTCTTAATTTTCGTTGGAGTGGTATGTATCACAAAAATATATCATTTTTATTCAATTTGTCATGTTTGGTTTTCTACAGTTCCCATTTTTTTTCACCATTTTTTTTCTCATATTGTAGTTTTTCTTGTTGAAACCTATAAAAACAGACAGTAGGAGTGCTTTGTCAATCTCAGTACTTTCAGCATGTTGGACGCGCGGCATTTCAACTGAGGTCAACTATGGTAAAACTTTGTGAAACTTCCATTACTCTCTTTTAGTTATGTTTATTCCCCAACAAATTATGCTAATTTCCTTGTAGGTTGCAGCTGTATTCCATAAATCCTTAAGATTAACTAATGAAGCTCGCAAGAATTTTGCATCTGGGAAGGTCACAAACATGATAACTGCAGATGCTAATGCACTTCAGGTATACTTATGTTCACTGCTTTGCACAACCAACGATTTGTAACTGCTAACATAGTCTCTCAATTTTTTCAGCTAATAATAGAACAGCTTCATGGCTTATGGTCAGCGCCTTTTCGCATTATTGTGTCTATGATTCTTCTCTATCAACAACTAGGAGTTTCTTCGCTTTTCGGTTCATTCATTCTGTTTCTCCTAATTCCTCTCCAGGTATGAAGCTTCATTATGTTCTTTTACTCATTTTTGAATTGTACAAGTTGTGGTATTTTCATCATTGTGTCCACCTGTTCGGTTTCTTGATAAACAGACTTTGATTATAAACAAGATGCGGAAACTCACTAAGGAAGGACTTCAATGGACTGACAGAAGAGTCGGTATCACGAATGAGATTTTGGCATCTATGGATACTGTAAAGTATGATTGATGATCCTAATTATTCCTTTCCCAGCTTTTCTGAATGTCACATTCTTAAAGCAGTTGTTCTAATATTTTTTGGAACCTTGTTAGATGCTATGCATGGGAGAAGAGCTTCGAGTCTCGTATTCAAGATATTAGAAACGAAGAGCTCTCATGGTTTCGCAAAGCTCAGTTACTATCAGCTGTATGACTCCCTTATCTTTCATTGTTGTATGCCTGTCGTTTCTCTTACACATTGGGCTGGTTTTAGGATGTACCCATTTTGCTAAAATGAAAAAGCAAGATATGTCTTCCAATTTTAATGCTTTTCCCCGTAACGTTTTCCTCTTGCAGTTTAATAGTTTTATACTGAACAGCATCCCGGTAGTTGTGACTGTGGTTTCATTTGGGGTTTTTGTTCTGCTGGGAGGAGATTTGACACCAGCAAGGGCATTCTCATCTCTTTCTCTCTTCGCAGTTCTAAGATCTCCTCTCAACACGCTACCAAATCTACTAAGTCAGGTTATTTTATCAATCATGCCGTCCTCAATGTCACCTAATCAAGTGTCAATGGATTTACTCTTAATATTCAGTTAGATTCTCTTTGCTACTCTTCCACTTAGGCTGTCAACGCAAATGTTTCACTGCAACGCATTGAGGAATTACTTCTAAGTGAAGAGAGAATCCTAGTACAAAACCCACCTCTTCAACCAGGAGCTCCAGCCATTACAATTAAGAATGGATATTTCTCGTGGGATTCAAAGGTGAATCCTCTAAATATTCCCTCTTGTTTAGACTATCTTGAGATGAAACAGTACATAACTTTCTGTATGGTTCATGGTTTTGCGATCATATATTTCCCAGGCAACAAAGCCCACATTGTCTAATATCAATTTGGAGATACCGGTCGGAAGCTTGGTTGCCATTGTAGGTGGAACCGGAGAAGGTAAAACATCACTTGTCTCGGCAATGTTGGGAGAGTTATCTCATGCTGAAACCTCAAACGTTGTTATTAGAGGCTCCGTAGCTTATGTCCCTCAAGTTTCATGGATCTTCAATGCCACTGTCAGTCACCTTTACTTCCCATTGCCTCTGAAAACAAAGATTACATCTTACTATCTTAGCGTTCAGCAACTTCTTTTCATCTGGTCGACTGAAGTGCTATGTATTACAGGTACGCGAAAACATTATATTTGGGTCGGATTTTGAAGCGCAAAGATATTGGAGGGCTATTGATGTGACTGCCTTACAACACGATCTTGATTTGCTTCCGGTTAAGTGGGATGAAAGGCATACGTAACATACACTTGACATGACATTTCTTAGTAACTTTCTGAATTTCGCTTATTCAGGGCCGTGATCTTACAGAGATTGGAGAACGTGGGGTGAATATCAGTGGGGGCCAAAAGCAGAGAGTTTCAATGGCTAGGGCAGTCTACTCAAATTCAGATGTTTACATATTCGACGATCCTTTGAGTGCTTTAGATGCTCATGTTGCTCAGCAGGTAATGACTCTTTAGGTCGATCCATTACGTAACAATGAGTGTTGCATGACCAAACTACCTTTGTAACAGGTCTTTGATAGTTGCATGAAGGAAGAACTTAAGGGGAAAACGAGGATTCTTATCACAAATCAGTTACATTTTCTTCCTTTCGTGGATAGAATTATTTTAGTCTCCGAGGGAATGATTAAAGAGGAGGGAACCTTTGAAGAGCTGTCAGAAAATGGTAGTTTGTTCCAGAAAATGATGGAGAATGCTGGGAAAATGGATGCAACCCAAGAGGTTAACCAAATTGACGAGAAGACCTTGAAAGATCCTACTGTCACTGTTGATGCTAGTGAAAGGAAACTGGGCAGTACCAAGCAAGGGGAACAGGGAAGATCCGTGCTTGTAAAGCAAGAAGAACGGGAGACTGGCATCATTAGTTGGGAAGTTCTGATGAGGTACTAATTATTACTAATTAGCTTTGATCAACTTTGATACAAAGAGATGGCTAAGGTACTTTACACTTTTTCAGGTATAAAAAAGCAGTAGGTGGCTTATGGGTAGTTTTGATTCTCTTGGCATGCTATTTAACAACTGAAATTCTCCGAGTTTTAAGCAGCACATGGTTAAGTTTTTGGACTGACCAAAGCACGTCGAAGAGTTACAGTCCCAGTTTCTATATTGTAACATATGCCCTACTCGGATTTGGTCAGGTTTGTGTTTCTGACAAAGACTAAGATCTGTAATTTGTTACAAAAAGTAAACGTTTACAATGATCCTTGATTTAGGTTGCTGTGACATTTATCAACTCCTTTTGGCTTCTGACGTCAAGTTTACATGCGGCGAAAATACTACATGATGCAATGTTGAACTCTATCCTGAGAGCTCCTATGCTCTTCTTCGACACAAACCCAACTGGGCGTGTAATAAACAGGTTCTCTAAGGATATTGGTGATATAGATAGAAATGTCGCCAACCTAATGAATATGTTCATGAGCCAGTTGTGGCAACTCCTCTCGACGTTTGCTCTTATAGGTACTGTCAGTACAATTTCATTGTGGGCAATAATGCCACTCCTCATACTATTTTATGGAGCATATCTCTACTATCAGGTACATTTTTACTTTTTTTGATAAAAGTACTTTTCTACTTAATGTCACTGTGTGCATTAAATACATGCAAAATGGTGTTACACTATATTCGAATTAATGTCACTTTTGTGGTTTGTAGAACACATCCCGTGAAGTAAGACGTCTAGATTCCGTTACAAGATCACCTATTTATGCTCAATTTGGAGAAGCATTGAATGGTTTGTCAAGCATCCGAGCCTATAAAGCCTATGAGCGGATGGCAAAGATTAATGGAAAATCCGTGGACAACAACATAAGGTTCACTCTTGCAAATACTACCTCTAACCGTTGGCTGACTATTAGATTGGAGATTCTTGGGGGTGTCATGATTTGGATAACTGCAACTTTTGCGGTTATGCGAAGCAGTAATGCAGAGAACCAAGCTGGTTTTGCATCTACGATGGGTCTCCTTCTTAGTTACACTCTGAATATCACTACTTTGTTAAGTGGTGTTCTAAGGATGGCTAGCAAAGCAGAGAACAGCTTTAATTCCGTTGAGCGAGTCGGTAACTACATTGATCTTCCTCCTGAGGCTTCAGAGATAATCGAGAACAACCGTCCAGTATCTGGCTGGCCTTCAAGAGGATCTATTAGGTTTGAAGACGTTCAACTGCGGTATAGACCAGGGCTTCCTCCAGTATTGCATGGACTGTCCTTTTTAGTTTCTCCTAGTGAGAAAGTAGGAGTGGTGGGAAGAACTGGGGCAGGGAAGTCTTCCATGCTTAATGCATTGTTCCGGATTGTGGAAGTGGAAAAGGGAAGAATCATGATTGATGATTATGATGTGGCTAAGTTTGGACTGACAGATTTGCGCAGGGCCCTAAGTATTATACCACAGTCACCAGTTCTTTTCTCAGGTCAGTGTGTAATTTAAGACAACATTGTAATGTATGTTCCTCCAGCATTATGTTGTTTCATTATGAGAATCAATTCTTCTTGTTAGGGACGGTGAGATTCAATATCGATCCATTTGGTGAGCACAATGATGCTGACCTCTGGGAGGCTCTACAACGGGCCCATATGAAAGATGTCATCTCCAGGAATCCTTTAGGCCTAGATACAGAGGTATAGTTTATCTTACAAGACATATTAGTTTGAAGAATTCTTTATTTTTTTTGCTGTGGAGATCATTGATCAAACTCTTACTCACTTTGAAGGTTTCTGAGGGAGGTGAGAATTTCAGCGTGGGGCAAAGGCAACTGTTGAGTCTAGTGCGTGCGTTGCTAAGAAGATCCAAGATCCTTGTTCTAGATGAAGCAACTGCATCCGTTGATGTCAGAACAGATACTCTGATACAGCGGACCATCCGTGAGGAATTCAAGTCTTGCACAATGATTGTTATCGCTCACAGATTGAATACCATCATCGACTGTGACAAGATCCTTGTGCTTAGTTCTGGTCAGGTAATGCCAGGATTATTGTTCATGGAACCCACTTAGGTACAGAGTATCGACATCCTTGTGTGACTTACATGAAACTATGTCAATTTTCTTAGGCTTTGGAATTTGATAGTCCTCAAGAACTGCTATCAAGAGATACAAGTGCCTTCTTTGGGATGGTTCACAGCACCGGACTAGCAAATGCTCAGCACCTTTGCAACTTGGTCTTCGGAGGGAGAATGAACGGAAGTAGACAAGAAGAGTGAAGGAAGTTGCAATTGTCACTTTTCATGATGATGATGGAAATTGCATCATTATCATTTTACCAGAGTCCCAAAGTTATGCCGAAAAATCGAAGGTCAACTTAAAAAATCTTAAGATGACCAATACACGTTATAGCATTCTTGTGTCAATATGCTGATTCTTTTAAATGTTCTTTTGGCTTTTAGGGCTTTGCTACACCCTAGAAGGCACATGACGGGGAACATTGGAGAAAGATTTTACAAGCTTATGGTCCCTATATACGATTTTCTTGTGCATAATGTGATAAGAACAAAACAAAGAATTGTAATTACGTATTATCTACCAAGTGTTCATATGTACAAAGAATTCGTAAAACCAGTGACCTACAAAAATATGAAGTTGTGTTCTCAGATTAAATGCCTGAGCTGTGAGCCTGTGAGTCTCACTTCATCTCACAAGTCACAATGACCTTAACATGGGAAACAAAAGATGCAGTGTTGAGATGTAGATGGAGAAAGGATTATACACTATTAACCAAAATATCTCAGTTTGATGAACTTATCTTTATGTTTCTTGTGATACACGGAAGATAGGGTGTTTGGTTACTTAGAAAGTGATATCCACAATTGGAATTGAATTCAAGTTTCTAGCTTATTTGATTCATCTCCATACATAACTACATACACATAAAGCCAAAAACCAAAATAATGTGATTGGGTTGGAGTCACACGTAAGCCATGACGATGAAACTTTGTTTTCGGTCCCAATTTAACAAACAACAAATCCAATTTCACTTCTCTTTTTATTGTAATAAAGGGAAAATGATATCAATTTTGTCTGCATTAATTTTGTAAATCGTTGCCAAAAAAATAATAATCAAAATTAATTTCTTCTTTTGTTTGATAATTTCTTCTCTTTGTCGTCTAAAGTCGTCAAGCCGAATTTGCCCATTTCTGACACACGTCAATGGTAATCATTTTTTTAATATTTTTTCTATGTGGAGATTGGAACTCGCGATTCTTATCTAAGAGAATCTTTTTCTTTTCTTGGGATGATTATGATTTGTGAACCCAACAGTGACTGCTTCGAGTTCGACGTTAGGCTTCTCAGTGCTTTGTCGAGTTGGATTCTACTCAAAAGTCTCCCCCTTTTTATACAATACCTATGTATTTAGGCATTACATAGATTATTGGCAACACTCCAATTTTGGGTCTTTTTGGAACAATCACGAAGCAAAAAGGGTAATACTTTTCTTCTTCCCCCAAAGGTTTATGCTACTGCTGATAATGGACTTTATTAAAAGGTTTTAGCTTTTTGGAAATGAGCTCGATGCCTTTGGATGCTTAAACGTCTTTCCTAAGTTGACTAGATTATCAAAAGTCTGTTCCTTTGTTATTCTACTAGCTTAATTTTGCTTGTAATATTTGTTGTCCGTTGATTATGGTTTACTTTGAGGTTGCATAGCAGTTTTAATAGTATTAAGCAAATGTCTCTTTTGTTTTTCCAGTTTTGGTATCCAAGAAGATGGGTTTTGAGGCCTTGACTTGGTACTGTAAGCCAGTTGCAGATGGCTTTTGGGAAAAGGAAGCGGATGGTGCCTTTGGCGCCTACACCCCCTGTGCGATTGACTCACTAGTGATGCTTGTTTCTCACTTTGTGCTTCTTGGTTTGTGTTTCTACCGGATATGGGCCATCTTCCGCAATACCAGAGCTCACTTATATGTGTTGAGGAAGAAGTACTATAATTGTGTGCTAGGGATATTAGCTTGTTGCTGTGTTGTTGAGCCTGTACTGAGATTAGTCATGGGGATTTCCCTCTTTGACATGGATGAAGAGACTGATCTTCCTCCCTTTGAGGTGCTTTAGTAACTCTGTTTCTTAATTGTATGGATATTAAACTCATATGCCCTTCTCGTTGAAATGGAAGTTCAAGATCAAAAATGAAGTATGATTCTGGTGTTATGATATGGCAGGTTGCATCTTTAATCGTTGAGTCATTTGCTTGGTTCTCTATGCTTGTTTTGATTGGGCTGGAAACCAAACAATATGTCAAAGAGTTCCGTTGGTACGTGAGATTTGGTGTTATTTACGTTTTGGTTGCTGATGCTGTGCTACTGGACCTTGTGTTGCCTCTCAAGAACTCAATCAACAGGTCAGAAATCTGGAAAATTTTAATACAAAGGAATCAATTTGGAGGTTCGAAGTTTAAATGTTTTAATCTAAAAAACTTTTGATGGGGGAAATTTTTGTGGGCATTGGAAGGTTTAGCCTGAATGTCATAATAATTTTTCTTCTGTTTGCGATTGCAGAACTGCCCTATATCTCTGTATGAGTTCAAGATGTTGCCAGGTTTGTTAGAACATGGTTCTTATGTATAAGCTTGCATTTCGTTGTTCTGAGAACTTAGAGCGAAAAATATCTTCAAAGTAAAGATATGAGCAATCAAATGCTTGGCCTCACTGTTTAAGTATTCATTTGTTTCCTGTTGCAGGCTCTTTTCGGAATACTTCTTCTTGTTCACATCCCAGAACTGGATCCTTACCCGGGATACCATATTCTAAACAACGAACCGTTAGATAACGTTGAATACGATGCACTTCCCGGGGGAGAGAACATATGTCCCGAGCGACGTGCCAGCATATTTTCCAGTAGGTATCCCCTGAATAGATAAACAGAGTTTTCTGAATGTTCAGTGTATTGGCAAAAAATTCATGTTTGGCAATATATAATAGCTAACAAGGATACATATCGTTTCCTTTTGTTTCACTGATTACGATTTCTTTTCGTAGGAATATACTTTGGTTGGATCACGCCGCTTATGCAGTTAGGCTACAGAAAACCCATTACCGAGAAGGATGTTTGGCAATTAGACAAATGGGACCAAACAGAAACTCTGATGAAAAGGTACAGAAGTTGTTACTTTGCTCTTACTTTCTGTATTATCTCTGTCTTTGTTCTTATGGTGGAAGTTTCCTATTCATCGGATGAGTTTTCTGATAGATTCCAAAGATGCTGGACACAAGAATCACAGAGACCCAAGCCGTGGCTTCTCCGAGCACTGAATAGTAGCCTTGGTGGAAGGTAAAGGCTGGTGATTTTTCTAAAAACTATTGATGGACATTTTATTTTTCTTTTTAGCCACACATTAAGTTTCTTGTCTATTGTCTTTGTAGGTTCTGGTTGGGTGGTATCTTTAAGGTAAAAGATATTATGGTTTAATTTCACTGCTTTTAAATGGTTGATTAAACTCGTATTCTGCATATCGGTTGGCTATTATAGATCCCAAAAAGTCTCTTGGCTGTTATTTTCTGCATCCACAGTAATATTCAGTTCGGTATTTGACAACTCTCAAGCAATTTATTCATCTTTGTTTTAGCGTGTTGTAGATTGGAAATGATCTTTCTCAATTTGTTGGACCGGTTGTACTGAGCCACCTATTGCGGGTAAGCTTTGTTTCTACTTAGTCCTTACTAAAATAATATTGCCTAGTTGTTTCTGGCCTATGTTTCCACATGATGATTATGTTTCACACGAACTCGACAGTCATCACACATCTTTTTTGAGGTTTTACATGTATATTGTTTTCAATCTTGAAAAAACAACGCTGTCACACATACTTCTCATACATAGTGATGAGCTCTATTAAATAGGCTGCTTGACTATGCAAATATTTCTGATTCTTATCAGGGATCTCTCAGAACTTATTCTTAGATAATATTACACCACTGTGCTTCTTCGGCTTACTGAATCTTTGATCATTTTATGTAGTCAATGCAAGAAGGTGATCCAGCTTGGGTTGGCTATGTCTATGCTTTCTTAATTTTCGTTGGGGTGGTACGTGTTTAGTTTTCTACTATTACTCAGTGGATACACAAAAAATTTCTCACCATTTTAGCTCAACACATTGTTGGTTTTCTTGTTGAGGCCTCTGAAAAGCTATTCCGTTTCGATTTTGTTTTAGACACTTGGAGTGCTCTGTGAAGCTCAGTACTTTCAGAATGTTTGGCGTGTGGGATTTCGGTTGAGATCAACTTTGGTAAAGTTTGTGAATCTTCCATTTCTCTCCCATTCGTATGATCATTTTCGTCATTTTTATTCTCCAACTAATGATGCTAATTTTTCTCGTAGGTTGCAGCTATATTCCACAAGTCTCTAAGACTCACTCATGAAGCTCGCAAGAATTTCGCATCTGGGAAGGTCACAAACATGATAACTACAGATGCTAATGCACTTCAGGTATACTTAGGTCCAATTATAAGTTTTAATCTTCTTTCTCAGTTTGACCTATACTACTTTTGCACATTAAATGATTTGTAATTGCTAACATAGTCTCCTGATTTTTTCAGCAAATATCACAACAGCTCCATGGCTTATGGTCAGCTCCTTTTCGCATCATTGTATCTATGATTCTTCTTTACCAACAACTAGGAGTTGCTTCGCTTTTTGGTTCGTTGATTCTGTTTCTCCTAATTCCTCTCCAGGTATTAAGCTTCATTATCTTCTATTGCCTATTTTGAATTCTACAAGCTGTGGTACTTGCATATAAACTCATACAAGTCTATTATTCTGTTTCTTTATAAACAGACTCTGATTATAAGCAAAATGCGGAAACTGACTAAAGAAGGACTCCAGTGGACTGACAAAAGAGTCGGTATCATGAATGAGATTTTGGCATCGATGGATACTGTAAAGTATGATTAATGATCCTAATTATTTATTTTTCAGTGTTTCCAGATGACACGGTCTTCAAGCCATTAACCTCCTCTTTTTTTGGAACTTTTCCAAACGTTTTAGATGCTATGCATGGGAGAAGAGCTTCGAGTCCCGGATCCAAGAAATTAGAGACGAGGAGCTCTCATGGTTTCGTAAAGCGCAGTTACTATCAGCTGTATGAGTAAACTCATTATTCATAGATGTAGAACCAAGATATGTCTTCCACTTTTTAACATATCTTCCTTACTGTATTTCCTCTTGCAGTTTAACAGTTTTATACTGAACAGCATCCCTGTAGTTGTGACTGTGGTTTCCTTTGGGGTTTTTGTTCTGCTTGGAGGAGATTTGACACCAGCAAGGGCATTCACATCTCTTTCTCTCTTTGCAGTTCTAAGATTTCCTCTCAACATGCTACCAAATCTACTAAGTCAGGTTATTTTAACAACCATCCCCTTAGTAATATTTGTTTTCATTTGATCCACCATGTGGCAATGGACATGCTCTTTATATTTAGTTACATTCTCTTTGCTACTTCTCCACTTAGGTTGTCAACGCAAATGTTTCACTGCAACGCATTGAGGAGCTACTTTTAAGTGAAGAGAGAATTCTAGCACAAAACCCACCTCTACAACCAGGAGCTCCAGCAATTTCAATCAAGAATGGATATTTTTCATGGGATTCAAAGGTAAATATCAGCTTCTTGTTAATATTATGTTGAGATGCAATATTAGCTTCTACGATGCACCATACATAACTTTCTGAACGGTTCATGGATCTTTTCCAGACAACGAAGCCCACATTATCCAATATCAATTTGGAGATACCAGTCGGAAGCTTGGTTGCCATTGTAGGTGGAACCGGAGAAGGTAAGACATCGCTGGTTTCGGCAATGTTGGGAGAGTTATCCCATGATGAAACCTCAAGCGTTGTTCTTAGAGGCTCCGTAGCTTATGTTCCTCAAGTTTCATGGATCTTCAATGCTACTGTGAGTCACCTTTACTTCTCGTTGTCTCTGAAAACAGAGATTCCAGCTTAGGTTTCAGTAGCTTTATTTTCATTTGGTCGATTAGTTAGGAAGGAAGTGTCCCAATGCAAGTGTTTATGCATTACAGGTGCGCGATAACATTCTATTTGGGTCGGATTTTAGCGCAGAAAGATATTGGAGGGCTATTGATGCGACTGCCTTACAACACGATCTTGATGTGCTTCCGGTTAGTGGAGTGAAAGGCTTACACAACCGAGTTATATATATACTTGATATGACATTTCTTAGTAACTTCCTAAACTTCGTTTATTCAGGGCCGTGATCTTACAGAGATTGGGGAACGTGGGGTGAATATTAGTGGGGGGCAGAAGCAGAGAGTTTCAATGGCTAGGGCAGTCTACTCAAATTCAGATGTTTACATATTCGATGATCCTTTGAGTGCTTTAGATGCTCATGTTGCTCAGCAGGTATTGAATCTTAAGGTCAAACCATTGCATAACTGATCATTTCTTAGGGCTGACGTAAATTATACTGGTAACTCTATAAATAGTATAATCAACGATTGTTCAGCCACTTCATCAATGGCCAAACCACCTTTACTTGAATCATGCGCATGATTTAATCAATGAGTGTCCAGCCATATTTTCTTACGGCGTTTTTTATCTCTCAATTGTCCTTGAAGGTACATCTGTCAATAGACTTCTTTTACCATGTAACAGGTCTTTGATAGCTGCATGAAAGATGAGCTGAAAGGGAAAACGAGGGTGCTTGTCACAAATCAGCTACATTTTCTCCCTTTGGTGGATAGAATAATTTTAGTCTCCGAGGGAATGATAAAAGAGGAGGGAACCTTTAAAGAGTTGTCAAAAAATGGGAGCTTGTTCCAGAAACTAATGGAGAATGCCGGGAAAATGGATGCAGCTCAAGAGATGAATAAAAATGAAGAGAAAAGCTCGAAGCCGGGTCCTACTCTCACGGTTGATCTGAGTGAAAGAAATTTTGGCAGTACCAAGCAAGGAAAACGAGGAAGATCCGTGCTTGTAAAGCAAGAAGAGCGGGAAACTGGCATCATTAGTTGGAATGTTTTGATGAGGTATACTTAGCTGAACATATAGAAATTGATCAACTTTGTTTTGTACATCTGAAACGAAAAAACAGTTGTGCAAACACATAATGAGAGTTTTCTTCAGGTATAAGAAGGCAGTAGGCGGCTTATGGGTGGTTATGATTTTATTTGCATGCTATTTAACAACCGAAGTTCTCCGAGTTTCAAGTAGCACATGGTTAAGTTTTTGGACCGATCAAAGCACTTCGAAGAGTTATAGTCCCGGGTTCTACATTATCGTGTATGCTCTTCTCGGATTTGGTCAGGTTTGTTTCTGATAAACGAGTTCAATGAATAATTCTGTCGTATTGCATGAAGTTAACGTTTATTATGGTCCTTGATTTAGGTTGCTGTGACGTTTACCAACTCTTTTTGGCTGATCACATCAAGTTTGCATGCTGCCAAAAGGCTCCATGATGGGATGCTAAATTCTATCATGCGAGCTCCTATGCTCTTCTTCCACACAAACCCAACTGGACGTGTAATAAACAGGTTTTCAAAGGATATTGGTGATATAGATAGAAATGTCGCCAACCTTATGAATATGTTCATGAATCAGCTGTGGCAACTCCTCTCGACGTTTGCTCTTATAGGTACTGTCAGTACAATTTCATTGTGGGCAATAATGCCGCTCTTGATACTTTTTTATGCAGCATATCTCTACTATCAGGTAATTTTCTACTTGATGTTGATTTGCGTTTCTCTTGGATATGCATCAAGTATATGCAGAATTGTTATCAAACTTGAGATCCACTTGGAATTGATATCAGTTTTGAACTTTTGTGATTTATAGAGCACATCCCGTGAAGTTAAACGGTTAGATTCCGTTACAAGATCACCTATTTATGCTCAATTTGGAGAAGCTTTGAATGGTTTGTCAAGCATCCGAGCCTATAAAGCATATGAGCGGATGGCCAAGATTAATGGAAAATCCATGGACAATAACATAAGGTTCACGCTTGCAAATACTAGCTCAAATCGTTGGCTCACTATAAGATTGGAGACTCTTGGGGGTGTAATGATTTGGTTAACTGCAACTTTTGCGGTTCTGCGAAATGGAAATGCGGAGAACCAAGCTGGTTTTGCATCTACGATGGGTCTTCTTCTTAGTTACACTCTGAATATCACTACTCTATTAAGTGGAGTTCTAAGGCAAGCTAGCAGAGCAGAGAACAGCTTGAATTCTGTTGAGCGTGTCGGTAACTACATTGATCTTCCTTCCGAGGCTGCTGATATAGTCGAGAACAATCGGCCAGTATCTGGCTGGCCTTCAAGAGGATCAATTAAGTTTGAAGATGTTCACCTGCGTTATAGAACCGGGCTTCCTCCAGTACTGCATGGGCTGTCCTTTTCTGTTTCCCCCAGTGAGAAAGTAGGAGTGGTGGGAAGAACTGGGGCAGGGAAGTCTTCCATGCTTAATGCATTGTTCCGGATTGTGGAAGTGGAAAAGGGAAGAATCATGATTGATGATTATGATGTGGCTAAGTTTGGCCTGACAGATTTGCGCAGGGTCCTAAGTATCATACCACAGTCACCAGTTCTTTTCTCAGGTCAGTGTGTAATTTAAGAAAACATTGTATGTTCCTTCTGCATTCTGTTGTTTCATTATGAGAATCATCTCTTCTTGTTAGGGACGGTGAGATTCAATATTGACCCATTTAGTGAGCATAATGATGCTGACCTCTGGGAGGCTTTACAAAGGGCGCATATAAAAGATGTCATCGCCAGGAATCCTTTTGGCCTAGATGCAGAGGTGTAGTTTATTTTCGTAATCAGAGTTATTAGTTATAAGAGTTCTTTGTTTAATGATTGAGATTATTGATCAAACTCTCACTGACTTTGACTCTGTGAAGGTCTCTGAGGGAGGTGAGAATTTCAGCGTGGGGCAAAGGCAACTTCTGAGTCTAGCGCGTGCGTTGCTAAGAAGATCCAAGATCCTTGTTCTAGATGAAGCAACTGCATCTGTTGATGTCAGAACAGATTCTCTGATACAGAAGACCATCCGTGAGGAATTCAAGTCTTGCACAATGCTAGTTATCGCTCACAGATTAAATACCATCATCGACTGTGACAAGATCCTTGTGCTTAGTTCTGGTCAGGTAATGTCAGGATTATTGTTCATGGAACTCACTTAGGTACAAAGTACCGACATCCTTGCGTGACTTACATAAAACTATGTCAATTGTTTTATAGGTTTTGGAGTATGATAGTCCACAAGAATTGCTATCAAGAGATACAAGTGCCTTCTTTAGGATGGTTCACAGCACCGGACCAGCAAATGCTCAGTATCTATGTAACTTGGTCTCTGAAAGGAGAGGGAATGGAATGAGCCTAGGTGGATAGGAATGGCCACCAGCCTTCCAAGAATGAGTTTATAAGTTCGGGACTGTTCCAACGATAGCGGAAGTTGCAATTTTCCCTTTGCGTGCTGATGGACATTGCATCATTATCATATAGCCGAGTCCCAAAGTTACAAAGTGCTACTCTTAGGCCATGACCAATACGTGTTTAGCACTCTTGTGTACATATGATCTTGGAAATTTGGCCGACATCTTTTGAAGGCGATGATGCTGATTCTTTCAAAAAGTTATTATATTGTAATTGTTCTATAGGGCTTTGCTACAATGGTAAAGTTGGAAAGCAGAATTGCTCCTTAGTTTAATAAAGCGCATATGTTCTTGATTCTCTGGTTTCATGGAAAATGGGTTCAAAACCCTAAGTATTTTCCAAAACATTACAAAAAAAACTATGACATTCACCTTTCAAAACAGCTTCTAATGTGAACAAACAAACCGTTTTGTAAAACAGAAAACAGAGCACAGAGACAACAATCTGCAATATTTTTCTTCAAAAACGGAATATCCTTTGAAAATGTTTTGGGCAAAGTGAGGTCTGTTTTATAGAAAAGAATCTATACTAAATCGTTTTTGAAGCTCGACTATCACAAATCCGTTGTAGTCTAGCTGGTTAGGATACTCGGCTCTCACCCGAGAGACCCGGGTTCGAGTCCCGGCAACGGAGATTTTTTGGTTTTGCTCTCACGTGGGAAGACTAACTCATTATTAATTTTAGCTTCTTTTTTTTTTGGCTCCTCGCTTAGCCAAAATTAAAGTACTGACGTAAAAAGCGTGACGCTTGCGAAAGCCGAGGCGTGTAGTGAGTTTGTTTCCCATGTGGCTTAAGGGACCTTTCACGCCTTTGTCTAAAAGGCAAGCAAATTATGCGACATCTATTAATGATTTTGTTCGGACTTTGTAAATCCTTTCTTTTTCACACCTTTTTGTTGTAGAACGCGAAGTCATTTATCATCATGTAATTTACTTTTACATTCATAATAGAGTGAACACGTAATGCCTTCGCGTATACACAATTAGATACGTTCAAAATAAAATCCCGATTTCACTCCATCTAAGAGATGTTAAATCCTTTTTGTTAGGGTATATCCTCCTTTTTAATTATAAAAGTGACTTTTCTTAGTACATATTAAGATATGTATAAGGTAGAGGTAAATTGGTTATGGTATTAGTATACATTTTTCATTTTATTGACAAAGAAATCGAATTAAAAAATTGGGTTGACTTGTGTGTGTGGGGGTTAGTGTAGAGCGACAAAGGCAGGAACATAAACGCATGTAAAAGCAATGGAGCTTTTTGGTGAGGACAAAGAGCATAGAGAAATGAAAAACACATACTATATGAAAAGAGCATGAAAAAAAAACCGAGATTTCAAGAATCCTAAGAAATAAGAACAAGAGACACACTTCGCGGTTTAGGTCCGAATCATTGAACACTATTTGCATGCGTATTTTTTTTTTACCTTTTTTTTTTTTACATTTCATCCTTTCTTATTTATGTACATGCTTAGGCTAATTACATGGAATTTTAGATAGATTTTTTTATTATTCTAAATTTTAGATAAATAAATAAAAGAAAGACCGGGTGATAATGGTTTGAAGAATTTTGTTAAAAGAAAATTGTTTTAATAAAAGTATAAAAAGGATATATCATTTAACAGTAAATGTGATCACCAAAATTATATATGATCACATGCTTGTATCAGTATCACGGTGAAAAGTAATATACTAGAAAAAGCACCATGTTATAATGGGAAACAACATGTTATATCTCCTACTAAAACATGTTATTTATCTTTTATAGAAATTTATTAAATGTTATTTTTTGGATGAGATATATACTTATGTCTTTTATTTTTTGTGGTACACCATCGATGATATGTGAAATGTAAGAACCATTAAACTCTTTGCTATTATTTGGATCTTAGTCCACCAAATTCTCAATGGTTATAGGATCAACGATTCTAAACATAGAACACTGAATAAAACTATAAAAACAAACAAATAATTCTATTTGATTCAAAACATTCAATTCATACTTTGTTCCTAAAAAAAAAAACAAAAAAAAATTGGAAAAAAAATAAAAATAAAAATAAAGAATAATGGCAAGAGTTAATCTATTGTTATGTTTCACCCTACTGTTTGCATCTGTAACCCTTTTGGACGTCGTTTCAGCTCATCTGAAGATCACGCCATCGTTGCCTCAGATTGAAGATCCGAAGACAGTGAATGATGTGGAAGGTTACACTGTTAAAGTAGTGATGGTATTTGTGTCGGACCTCGAGAAAGAATGTCCTAAAACAAGTAAATTCAAATTCTTCTTTGAGAAACTCAGGGCATATGCCAAGTATGTTTGCCCCATTAAAAGAAATGGCGAAAAAGATTACGATCGGGACATGAAGGCCAAAGCTGGAAGCCTCTTCCAAGCTATATCCTCTTTTGCTATTGGAAAGGTAAGTGATCAAAGGGGTTATGTTTTTGAAGGTGAAACAAATCAAAAGTTATGGCTATAATAAATAAGTTTTATTTACTTGGTCATGTTTATACATAATAGATAAAGGAAGAAATTCAAGAAGAAAAAATGGAAGCCATTAATACCTTTAGGTGGATGAAATCCGTGGCGGGCAAAATTATGGGTGGCCACAAAAAAGACGAGAACGAAGCATCCATGACCCTAACAGCTGAACAGCAGAAAGAAATCAAAGACGGGATCTTGAAATGGCAGGCAGTGATTGCTAAAATGACAAACACAATGATACTCAGCACAACAGACTCTTCGTCCAGTGAAAACTCTACGAGTGAAAAAGGAAGTTCAAAGGATGATAGCAGCAAAAGCTCTGGCAGCGGAAGCTCTAGCAGCACCACTGGAAGCTCTTTCAAAGACACTACAGGGTCGGGCTCTAACTCTGGCAGCCCTAGTGGGAGTCCATCAAGCAGCCCATCTGGCTCAAGCTCTCCTGTACAAGATGGAGCAAGAACTTCCTCTAAGGATACAACCGGTGGAAGCTCGATTACCTCTAGTGGAAGTCCTACAAACAGTCCATCTGAAGATTCCACGAACTCTGCTTCAAGTGGAAGTGCAGATGCTAGCCAGAACAAGGCCATGACAGTGACAGAAGTCGAGGCTGAGACTTCCAAACAAGTTATGACATTCATAATGAACCTAGAGAAGAAGTGTCCGCAAAAGGAAGAATACAAGCTCTTCTTCGAGAAACTAAAGGGTACCATGACAGGTTCCTCAAAGGTTTCTTCTGAAAAGAGAAGAGGCTTCTTTTCTAGGATCAAATCTGCTGCCGGAAAACTATCTGATGCCATGGCATTTATGCGTTCGAGAATTGGAAGCAGATCAGCAGAGGTACGTAACATGAAACTCTCTTCGAAATAATTAGAAAATTAATAACCAAACGTCTAAATATTTTCTTGGTATATCAACAGGTGAAGAAGTCAATGGAAACTTACCAAGGAGAAGTGATGAAGGCTCTCCAAGAGCTAGATACCATCCATAGTACAATTGTAAGTCAAAATCAAAGCAAGAAAGGAGGATCTTTGACATGCTCAACAACACAACAAGCAGAGATTAAGCAGACAATCACCAGGTGGGAACAAGTCACAACCCAATTCGTTGAGACTGCTATTCAGAGTGAATCTTCTTCAACTTCTTCATCATCCTCTATGGAAAACGTCAAGGCAAATTTACCTCAAATTAAGGTGTAACAACACTAATTCACCACAAATCAGCAAGGTGACAAAACTAGTAACCTATAGCTAACAATTAGACATTTTATTTTGATTGTAAATAACAAATATCGGTGTAGGCCAGCAATAGCTCTATTGACCGACCTATGTAAATAATAACGATGTAAAATTACATATAGATTGTAAGCGTTCTCTATATGCTAGCATTCAAAAGTAATGACTATTGAAAGCATTTTTGTGATAATTTTTTTCTCTATTTCTAAATGAATTAGGCATAATATTTTTGCTTTTGGTTACAAAACTCAAAACTCTTCTTTTTTCATTGGGAACAAACTTGTCAGCAATGTGAGAAATCAAAGTAAAGATAAATAAATCATAACGCTTAACCTATTCTTCAATGGAAGAGCGGTTTTCGTATGGGTCACGAGATTGATACTGTTTACGTAATTCAAACATAATATTACCAATCAAAACCATAACTCTCACGATAGCCTAATTAATGATTACTGAATTCCAAATTCTAGATCTGTTACACAATTTCTTCCAATTAGAAAAAAAAAAAACAAGTTACACATTTGCAGTACAATTGATCCCCAAAAAAAAAACAGAAAAGATTTGCAATACGATTAACTTGCGTAAATAATTTATTTTCTAAAAACAATACTACGCGACTAAACAATCAATCTACCATGACTAATAAACATAGTCGCAAATTCATAATTGTAGTCTCAGAGTAGTTAGAATTCTTTCGATTCATTATTACCGCACATGGTTTATTCTGGAGTCAGTGCATGGTTAAAAACTCGGACAAAACTTCAGAAATTCAAATGGTGTTATTTAAAATAGTTTTACTTAAACTAGTCGCAAGAGTACAATTCAAAACATGAGATAATCATTAATTAGTATATAATTTATTAAAGTCGTTGGTTCAGATTTTAGTGGAGAGTTGAGAAATGCAAAACTTAAAACCGACGGAATATATAAGATAACAAAACCGGAGAGAAAGTCAAACTTCACGTGGCCAAGCTGGTTATGACCACGTCAGGATTGAACAAGAAAAACCTTCGTCGGACAACGAAGCTTTAACCACATGCTTAGATAGATAGTACGGACAAAATCTCATTCCATCAGTCACAAATAATAGAGGAATATTTTGTTCATAAAATGTCTTTCATGACTTCGCCAAGTTTGCATTATTGCTTTCGAAATTTAGGCTTATAAAAATCGTTAATGAAAAATTATATACATACTTGTCTATATGAGCATTTATATCTTTGTCTACATACACAGTTCTTTTTATAATTCTTAAGTTTGATCAGCTAGAAAAATCCTCAACTACAGCAATACAGTTAGAATGTGCAAAACTATTTAAAAACCACTCAAAAGTTACACCCACTACTCATTCCCTCGTGACTAGGACAAGTCGATGAGGTGATTCATGGAATATTATCAGGTAGGGTCTTCTAAAATTTCTAAACAAAATGAATGATATATAGTTTTGCTAAGATTGATTACTAGTATGCTTTACTGATTATAAGTTTTGGCAACAAAACATTAGTGACTATAAGCTCGAATCCAATGCTAATGTGTGTTTCCGTTAAACTGTTACAAAAGTTGTCGTTAGATATATAAGCCTAGATTTTTCATTATATATTTTTACAGTTTGATAAAAAAAAACACATTGAGCTGATAAGCACTAAACAATATCCATAAAAAGGACAAACAATTATAGAAAAGCTATTACAAGCAAATATGTATAGTAAAACAAAAATAGAATAAAATCTGTAGCACTTTCATAATCATATACTGCTAAAAAAATTTATGGTCTCTATAAAATTGTTGAGAGAGGGGAGAGTGAACACATAATAACCGCACTCGCACGCCAAGAGATTAGTGGGAAGGATTGGATTCTTTGAGTATAGATTAGGACATAATTAATCAAACTCCACACTTTATATGAGAATTTAATTACAAACAAAAGTGTTTGCTAATTTCGAGAATCAACACAATGAGTATGTTTGAAGATACAAAGGACCCCACATGCGTGCATGTGTTCATGAAAGAGAGATGAAAAAAAAAAACTTAACTTCTCTCATTAATCTCTCCTAATCTCGAGATTTTAAAATGTCCCTCATCTCTTTCCATTTTATTTCACTAAGGATTTAAAGAATATCTAAATTCTAAAGCAACCAATTACAGAAACAATCAATTAACTCCATTTTCTATTTATTTTTCTTACAATTATTTATTTTTCTCTTTTCTTTATTATTACAAGACCACAAATTTGCCTTTTTTCTAATAATAAAATAGAGTGTTGGGATATATGGTCCCCTTACATGTATATTCTCGTATAAAGCTACAAGAGAGCTGGTAACTTCTGCTTAGCTGTTCTTGTCTAGCTGGGTTTTTAAGGGTTTGGCTTCTTTCTTTTCTTCATTGTTTTGTTGGGGAAAAAGTTTGAATTTGGTGTTGCAGATAAGATTATTTGATATTTTTTTAGTTTCTTTAGTGCTTTCAGCCAAAGGGATCTCTATTATTACACGCATCGGTGTGATTATTTGGAGGGTTTTAGGTTCGATTTTCGGGAAGATTATTTGTGAGCTCTTACTGAATGTGGAGAAAGGAGGCAGCTTAAGTGTTTGTTAAAATGTCTGAGTGAAATTGATCTGTTTAAGTAATTATCGATCTGGGTTTTAAGGGATGGATCCAAAGTCTCTTTCTTTCTGAGAAATTAGCAGTTTTTTTTTTCTGGTTGCTGTACGTTTTAGGAGTTTTGGAGGCTTAGGTATTGTTGTTTCTCTAGTGAATTCTGTTGAGAGAAAGTATGGCTTGCATGAAGCTGGGATCCAAATCTGATGCTTTCCAGAGACAAGGCCAGGCTTGGTATATTCACTTGATCTCTCTCTGACTTTTATAGTGTATCTTTGTTCTGAGTGTTTGCTTTTTTTATATTTTTATTTTCTCCTTCTAATGGCTCAGACTTGGACTGAATTTGAGACCGTTGGTCTCTGCATTACTGAGTCAAAGCTTATTCCTTTGTCTGACCTTGTCTTCTTCGGTTTTTCAATTGCAGGTTTTGCACAACTGGGCTTCCAAGTGATATTGTCGTTGAAGTTGGAGAGATGTCTTTCCATCTCCACAAGGTAAATTTAATTAACTGGAACTAGACAACTCTCTCTTCTTGAAATACTGTGTTATATCACCTTTATCTGGAATGATTATTTTCGTAGAGAATGTTATGCCCTTCTCCGGCAGTGAAGAAATCTGTACTGCTATGTAGCAAAGATGTGTTTGGTTTTGTATTTTCCTTTTCATTGAATATTAACCTGTACTGCTTTTGCAACTTTGGTTTTTAGCTCCCAACTTCTTCTTCTTTACTGTAGAAACCAGTCTACACTAAGCCTCCTCTTTGAGAAATAATGGTGTTGTTACTTACAATTTTCTTACAGCTTTTTGGTTTTATCGCTATGTGCAGTTTCCCTTGCTCTCTAGAAGTGGAGTCATGGAAAGAAGGATTGCAGAGGCATCTAAAGAAGGGGATGATAAATGTCTCATTCAGATTTCTGATCTTCCTGGCGGAGACAAAACATTTGAACTAGTCGCCAAGTTCTGTTACGGTGTGAAGCTCGAACTCACTGCTTCTAATGTTGTGTACCTCAGATGCGCTGCTGAGCATCTCGAAATGACGGAGGAGTATGGAGAAGGAAATCTAATAACTCAAACCGAAGCATTTTTCAATCAAGTCGTCCTCAAAAGCTGGAAAGATTCAATAAAAGCTCTTCAAAGCTGCGATGAGGTCCTCGAGTACGCTGATGAATTAAACATTACCAAGAAATGTATCGAGTCACTAGCCATGAGAGCATCAACCGACCCAAACTTGTTTGGATGGCCAGTTGTGGAGCATGGTGGGCCCATGCAGAGTCCAGGTGGCAGCGTTTTATGGAATGGAATAAGCACAGGGGCTAGACCTAAACATACTAGTTCAGATTGGTGGTACGAGGATGCGTCGATGCTTAGTTTTCCACTTTTTAAGAGACTTATCACAATCATGGATTCCCGAGGCATAAGAGAAGACATCATTGCCGGTGCCTTAACCTATTACACCAGAAAGTACTTGCCTGGCTTAAAAAGGCGACGCGGTGGACCTGAATCTAGTGGTCGTTTCAGCACACCTCTAAGCTCGGGGAGTGTACTGTCTGAGGAAGAACAGAAGCACTTGCTTGAAGAGATCCAGGAGCTTCTCCGCATGCAAAAAGGTTTAGTTCCGACCAAGTTTTTCGTCGACATGCTTCGAATCGCCAAGATTTTGAAAGCTAGTCCGAGTTGCATAGCGAATTTGGAGAAGAGGATAGGAATGCAGCTTGACCAGGCGGCATTGGAAGATCTTGTAATGCCTAGCTTTTCTCATACAATGGAGACTCTATACGACGTTGACTCTGTACAAAGGATCTTGGACCATTTTCTTAGTACGGATCAGATTATGCCCGTTGGGGTTGGTTCTCCTTGTTCTTCAGTAGATGACGGGAATTTGATTGGATCCCCACAGTCAATAACACCGATGTCAGCGGTTGCGAAGCTGATCGATGGGTATCTTGCTGAAGTTGCTCCTGATGTCAATCTCAAGCTTCCAAAGTTCCAAGCATTAGCTGCTGCTGTTCCTGAATACGCCAGACTCTTAGATGACGGACTCTATCGCGCAATAGACATTTACCTAAAGGTAGGACTAAAAATGAAAACCCATCAATCTTCTACCATGTTGGTTCTTCTTTAACACAAACATATTAAATTATCTCGTTTTCTTCTTTTGATGATTCGCAGCATCATCCGTGGTTAGCGGAAACAGAAAGAGAGAATCTTTGCAGGTTGTTAGATTGCCAGAAACTCTCTCTAGAAGCTTGCACACACGCGGCGCAGAACGAGAGATTACCTCTAAGAATAATCGTCCAAGTCCTCTTCTTTGAGCAGCTTCAGCTCAGGACCTCTGTAGCTGGATGCTTCCTGGTTTCAGACAACCTAGATGGCGGATCAAGACAGTTGAGAAGCGGAGGATTTGCAGGAGGATCAACGGAAGGAGGAGGAGGAGGATGGGCAACCGCAGTAAGAGAGAATCAAGTCTTGAAAGTTGGAATGGATAGTATGAGAATGCGAGTTTGTGAGTTAGAGAAAGAATGTTCCAATATGAGGCAAGAGATTGAGAAACTCGGTAAGACGACGAAAGGTGGCGGTGGTTCTGGAAGCGGTGGAGGCGGCAGCAAAACATGGGAAAACGTATCTAAAAAACTTGGGTTCGGTATTAAGCTGAAGTCACATCAAATGTGCAGTGCTCAAGAAGGATCTGTTTCAAAGTCTAACAACGAGAATGTGAAGATAGAGAAGCTTAAGGATGTCAAAGAACGTCGCGGGAAGCATAAGAAAGCTTCGAGCATTAGTTCTGAGAGGTGATAATGGTAAAATTTCCACGGTTGAAATGATAAGTTACCGTATTTGGGATTGTTTAGCTTTTAAGGAAAAAAAAAGAGCTTCCACTGTTAAAATGTGTGCATTGTAGTCAAGTGGTTGCTCGCTCTCTTCACGTAATTTTCAATTGTCTATGTATCTTTGACGACCAAACTATCTTGTCATTATTATTATTTTTTTAACTGGAACTCCTTAAAGAAGAAATTAGAGAAGAAAGAAATCAAATAATGCGATCTTACTTTATAGGATCCCTTAAAGCAGTACTATTACAAAGAGGCGATACTTTAAACGTGTTGGGGGTGAGACAGAGACTCTACCATCATCACCTACGAGTCTATAATGTCGATCATCTGGATCCGAACTCTTCTCATGTCTTTTATTTCAACATTGTAGTAGAAAATGTAGAAGGTTGGACATCATGTGACAGTTTTGTTCGAACAAAAATGATTTCACCAGCCTTGTTGGTGCCCGTCATATCCACCAAAGAGTAGGGAAGCTCAAATGTTTGCTTGGACCAGAGTCATGTTTCTTCACATCCTCCAATATCCATAAATCAAAACTGCGGAAACTCGTAGGGTGGTGTCTGACAATGGAAGCTAACTTCCCTTTGTATTCTATCAATACTGGATCACTAAAGCAAATTTGGGAATCGTTAGGAGTTGGGATAAAACTTACCTTCTCGTATCTAACATCAAAACACACAATCACTACTTGGTCTTGGGGCCCAAGCACCACAAAACACAAAACCATTAATGCCTACTTCCTTTGTTAGAGGGGAATAAGATGGAGAGGTTACCTCATTGCGAGATTCTCCTACTCTTGCTCCAAGTCTTATAACCTCGTGCACTGTAACAAAAACATAAAGGCACCAAACATAACCGTTGTCAGGGGAAGGCACCAAGGTGACAGGGTCAATGCTTTGAAATGCTCATCAACAGAATCGTACATTAAGAACGTAATGTTTCCTTTACAGCGTAAGGTAATTAACGACTTGCCCCGTGCTAGGGTTACATATAGTGAACTGAAAACCAGAACAACAGTGGACAAAGCCATGGACGGAAGGATATACTCGGAGCCGTGAGCCAAGCTCAAGGAAGGTATTTCCATCTCGAGATTGGCGACCAAAGAAGAAGATTACTCTCCCTCTTCGTAAAAACGCTTGGCATCATCCTTGACTAATACACCGTTTCTGAAAGCGATTATAATAAACCGCGGTCGCGTAGCAGAGGACACAGCGTAGTAAGAATCGACGAATCTTTGGCTTCGGATGATGGAAGACCACATCTTTGACACGCATGTGGACCTTATAACAGACTTTACCGGTAACCTAGTCAGTATCTCCGCCTCTAGTAGATCAAGAGAGGGACATGATCTAGCTTAATTAGGCTGTGTTTTCTTTCTCATTGTCATCGTTCTTGTTGCCATCTCGCTCCTCGAGTTTCATGGCGGTTCCCAACTTTCGAATTTCAAGTGAATGCCAGGTAGTGATGTTGTTGAGTTCTCCACTTCAACTTTGATCTCAGTCAGATATTGAAAGATACAAAAATACAAGCTCGGCAACATAAAAAGACATCAACAAGAAAATAGAACAAAACAGTGAAGAAACAGAGATCTTCCGAACAGACCTCTTCTTCAAAATCAAGAGTTTGTAGCTGAGGATCGAAGAGCTGTCATGACGTTAGCAGGTAATGCATTGTGCAGCATGTACCTTGGCATTATAAGAAAGTGATGAGACAGACGGCTAGAAAGTTCAAGGATCAGTTTCAACCAGAGAATATATATACGTTCTCTCAACCAGAAGGTAGCTTACAACTTGGGCTTGTGTTTTCCTCGTCGTCTGCGTTATCGTTACCATCTCGTTCCTTGCGTTTCATGGCGGCTTTCCCAATAAAAACCCTTAATTCGACTTGGAGTAGTTGATATGTGAGGGAAAGCAGAGCGAATTACAAAAGTCTCAGTAATTGTTTGAAAACGTGTTTTTTTTCCCTCTCTCAATTAGGAATATTTGTTGTTTTCTTGTTGAGGAAGATTGATTATTCATGCCTTGAAAATTCTTTGTTGGGAATATAAAAGTTAACATGCCTTTAATTAATGTGAACGCAATTAGTTTTCCAAAGTTGAAGTGAAAATTGCTTAAAGGAGAGTTGATTAAATTTAGTTTATTAGAGTTAAATAAATGATTAATCAAAAGAAAAAAAATCTAGAAGACTTGAACTGACCATGACTTATTATGCTATTGAAGGACATTTCAGCCGCCAGCTTGTCCCTTTAAAATAAAAAGCCCAAATTATATTATTTTTTTTATAATATTATTTTTTTCTGAGAAATCTGAAATTGGCTCTTTTAGCATTTTATATTTTACATCTTAAATTTACTCATTTTTGATCCGTTAATTGGTCGAGTCTCGATCTCACTTTCCCGTCAGATTCCAGACTCTCCGATCTCTGATTCCGACGAGATATCCCGTCTCATTGTTGATAGAAGGAGAAGCAAAAGGGATCTGTCCAGATTCGGCGGGAGAAATGGATAGCGGAGACATTGAAGAAGCCGGCGGTAATGGCGAAGAGGAATTCCCGCGTCTCGGTGGAGGAAGATACAGGCCGGTGGTTGCGCACGATAGAGCCGTTGTCGAAATGTCATCTATCGATCCTGGATCTTCCTCCTCTTCTTCTTCCACCCTCAAGTAATATAATTAATCTTATTTATTATTATTGCCTCCCCCAATTTTGGATGTGTAGTGATCGTTGATGATTAATGTAGTTAAGATGAGTAGAAATAGGGATCGTTGCTATGGATTTTGATAGAATTTGGTTCGTAAGGATAGTTAGTTATAGTGTTAAGGAACCGTGTTTTTGGACAGGAATATAAAAGTAGTTACACCAGGAGAGATGGGCGCTGGTGCTAGGGAGGGTCCAAAGCCAGAAGATGGAGTCAATGGTCATCAGAAGGAATCCAAGCTCGAGTTATTTGGTTTCGATTCTCTTGTTAACATTCTTGGTTTGAAGAGGTACACTGCGCTTTTACTTGTTATTTACATGTAGGAAATGTACATTAGAATGATGAATCATCAGCCTCCTTCATTTACTGCATTTTTAAGTGGTTTTTGCTAGAATTTACCAGTATCTGGACTGAATTAGTGGTGGCATCGGATACAAGTTTCCTGCTTGTTTGAACCTGGTTTATTGTTTCCCTTGAAAAAAGATTCATGATTCTATAATTGCATTCATGTGCTTTCTATCGCTTTATTATCTTCTTAACTATTACTTTGTGTCTTCTAATTTTGTTTTTTTTTTCTTCTTCTTAGTCATTCTTAACTATTACTTTTGTCTTTGAATTTTGTGTAAATGCATTTTTTACCTTAATTTACGCTTTACACTTGATCAGTCGGTAGTTCCGTTTTTGAGAAAAATACATACTTTTTCAATATTCGATTTTTTCTTGCTAAGAATATATATGTCGAGAAACACATATTCTCTTAGTTTCACATGTGGTAATGTGATGAATATGTCCTTCAGTATGACAGGGGAGCAAATTCAGGCACCATCTAGCCCTAGAGATGGGGAGGATATCTCCATCACGCAAGGGCACCCAAAGGTATCTTCCTGTTCATACAGTTGATGATTTCTGCCAGGCTGTTCCAATCTAGCGCTTCTCTGTTTTCTTTCACACAAAAAAACATGTCGAGTCATATCAGGCTTAGTCAAGAGAGGTATTTGAGAGATTTTAGGGAACATCCGAAAACAAGTTTCAAATTTAATACCTCTCCAACGCTGGCGATGCAGGGTACCCCTTGTCTCCTCCAGTTTTCTCTCCTTATTTTCGAAATGTTAATATACAATTCTAAACTTAAGATGGGCGAACATTTTCTGTACTGAAGTATAATCTGTTAGATTGCAAAGATTGCCTTCCTTTATCTGATTGTTTTTCTGCTTTCTATTTGGCAATCATTGTTTTAGGATGATTAAATGGTTTACCTTCCTATGAAAATATCTTTCATTGTTCTGTTGTTGACTCTGTCTATTGTAGTGCATGCAAAATTAGTGTCTTCTTAGGTGTTCTAGTCTTGCGGTTTTCATCTGTCGCTGCATTTATGGTTTTCCACGATGTTACTATATTCGCATGTTTTTGCAGCCTGCTCTCAAGATGGGGACAATGATGGGAGTTTTCGTTCCCTGCTTGCAAAACATATTAGGAATTATATACTATATCCGTTTCACATGGTAAGATTGCAAGCAAAGTCCTTGATGTTGCACAACAGTGGGCAAAGTCATCATGGCGTGTCTTAATCTGTTCAATTTTCAGGATTGTTGGCATGGCTGGTATCGGACAAGGCCTAGTATTGGTATTGCTCTGTGGATTATGTACATTCTTGACGACAATATCTTTGAGTGCCATTGCGACAAATGGCGCAATGAAGGTAATTTTTTTCTGTTATATCCGATTTTTTAACTATAGTCAAAAGTATCCTTCCGTTCGTTGTGTCTCTGGTCCATAGTTAGCACCCCTCTTACTTCTCTCCTTCTTTAGTGTGATTGGACAATAGTTAGGACATCAAGTTTATTCTGTAATTAACTCTTGCATTACTTCCAGGGTGGAGGACCATATTACCTCATTGGTCGTGCTCTTGGTCCGGAGGTTGGGATTAGCATAGGTTTATGCTTCTTTCTAGGCAATGCAGTTGCTGGAGCTCTGTAAGTGTAAATTCTGGATCCTTTGAAGGAAATTCTCTTGGAGAAAGTCTTAAGCCCAACGCGCATTCTTTTAAGTTGCTGGTGCTCTGTTCAGTTTTACATAGTCTCCAAGTGCTTCTAATAACTACGTTATCTGCTTTCCTCCTTATCACTGTAGGTACGTTTTGGGTGCTGTGGAGACCTTTCTAAAAGCGTTCCCTGCTGCTGGGATTTTTAGAGGTATTACTGTTGAACTTGTAAGAACTGAAACCTGTGAACTAAAGCAAAGGGCTACTAAGACATCCTCTTAGTTATTTATCAGTTTTTCTATCACCACTTTATCTTGCTAGTCTTGACGCCAAAGACTTGTTTCATCAATTGTTAAGAGTGGCAACGCGTATATGCAACCCAGGATTTGCAAGAATTATATTGTTGACTACCAACATCTGAGTTTTAGTGTAACAAAATATTTACATGTTTTCCTTGAGGACATAAGCTATACGCTATTAGTTGCATTTAGTCATTTAGCTGTGTTTCATTTCTAATGGCAGAAACTATCACAAAGGTTAATGGAACAGCAGTTGCCGAATCGATCCAAAGCCCAAACTCACATGACTTGCAGATTTATGGAATTGTTGTGACTATCCTTCTATGCTTCATTGTGTTTGGCGGCGTGAAGATGATCAATAGGGTTGCACCTGCTTTCCTAGTACCCGTGTTGCTCTCCATCTTCTGCATATTCATCGGGATATTTTTGGCAAAGACAGATGATCCTGACAGTAAGCCAAATCAGGATTTTGTTGGAAATACGAATGGAGATTATTTTTCTCCAAATTGTTAACCTTCACTTTGTTCCCTTGTTATGATCTGATCAGCTGGAATTACGGGCTTGCGTTTAAAAAGTTTTAAAGATAACTGGGGTTCTGCTTATCAGATGACAAATAATGCGGGAATTCCTGATCCACTTGGAGGCACATACTGGAGTTTCAAGTGAGTCACTTACAGATAGTAAAAGTCTAGTTTCGGTTTTAAGTTTATTTGTTCAATTTTTACTCTTGAAATTTATACAGTTCTCTTTGTTACTTTTCAGTGAGTTGGTGGGTCTATTTTTCCCTGCTGTAACAGGAATTATGGCTGGTTCAAATCGATCAGCTTCACTGAAAGACACACAAAGATCAATTCCTATTGGAACATTGGCCGCCACTCTAACAACCACCTCACTGTATGTGATCTCAGTGTTGTTTTTTGGAGCTGTTGCGACCCGTGACAAACTGTTGACTGATAGGTAAAGTTGTTACTCGTGTGGCTTCGTTTTTTGTTTCACAGCCGATCTGGTGTGTTTTGTCAGGCAGAAGTGTCCTGGAGGAAATGCAAAAACCCACATCGCTTGCACTTTCTTATCTTTAGCATGGATAAATTTAAAAGATACTAAAAGTGGCTTTATGCTCTGAAGATCCTACAGAAAACTACTAGGGGCCTACGACAGCTGTACTTTTCTTAGTTTATATGTCAGAATAGATTTAAGATGTCTAATACTGCTCACAGAGACCTATTCTTTTAGCGCTAAACACCTCATGACTTATCTTTTTCTAAGTCATACGTTTGAATAATTTTCCTCTATTGCAGGCTTCTTACTGCCACAATTGCTTGGCCTTTCCCTGCCATTGTTCACGTTGGCATCATCCTTTCAACCTTAGGGGCTGCTCTCCAGAGTCTGACAGGGGCCCCACGGTTACTTGCGGCTATAGCAAATGATGATATTCTCCCCATCCTGAATTATTTTAAAGTTGCAGATACTAGTGAACCTCACATAGCGACGCTTTTCACAGCATTGATCTGCATAGGATGTGTTGTTATCGGAAATCTGGATCTTATTACACCGACTGTGACTATGTTTTATCTTTTATGCTATTCGGGAGTAAACTTGTCTTGTTTCCTGCTCGATCTTCTTGATGCTCCAAGTTGGCGTCCACGTTGGAAATACCATCATTGGAGCCTTTCTTTTGTCGGAGCCTCACTTTGCATAGGTATGAATTTTCAAATACTCGCTGGAGAAGATGTTTTTTTTACAGTCTTCCTTTGTAGCTCATTCCTATAAAACAAACTCTAATTGATTCTACCACGTAGCTTATTTCATCTGATCCTTGAGATTTCTTATTGCGAAGACTCTTGTTGATTTTTCCTTTTTCTCTCTGTTGCAGTGATCATGTTCTTGATTTCTTGGTCATTCACTGTGGTTGCCATTGCGCTTGCAAGTCTTATATACAAATACGTTGGGCTAAAAGGAAAGGCCGGGGACTGGGGAGATGGTTTCAAGAGTGCATATTTTCAGTTGGCCCTTCGTAGTCTCAGGTCTCTCGGAGGTACGCCACATAAGTGTCATTACACTGAAACTGCGTTTTCTATTTGGTTCATTTATCTAAGCTTTTCTCACGTACTGTCTTATCTCCTATAATTGCAGCGAATCAAGTGCACCCCAAGAACTGGTATCCAATTCCCCTTGTTTTCTGCAGACCATGGGGACAGCTCCCAGAAAATGTTCCGTGCCACCCTAAGCTGGCTGATTTTGCTAACTGTATGAAGAAAAAAGGTCGTGGAATGTCGATCTTTGTTTCAATATTAGATGGTGACTACTACGAATGTGCTGAAGAAGCAAAAGAAGCCTGCAAACAACTAGCCACCTACATTGAGTATAAGCGTTGTGAAGGTGTAGCTGAAATCGTTGTAGCCCCAAACATGACCGAAGGGTTCCGTGGGATCATCCAGACGATGGGACTTGGAAATCTCAAACCCAACATTGTGGTAATGCGGTACCCTGAGATCTGGCGCCGAGAAAACCTAACAGAGATTCCATCCACATTTGTTGGGATAATCAACGACTGCATAACAGCAAACAAAGCAGTTGTCATCATCAAAGGGTTGGACGAATGGCCAAACGAGTACCAAAGACAGTACGGAACAATCGACTTGTACTGGATTGTGAGAGACGGTGGTCTCATGCTTCTTCTCTCACAGCTTCTTCTGACAAAAGAAAGCTTCGAAAGCTGCAAAATCCAACTGTTCTGCATAGCTGAAGAGGATTCAGACGCGGAAGCACTAAAAGCCGACGTGAAGAAGTTCCTCTACGATCTCAGAATGCATGCCGAAGTAATCGTTGTCACGATGAAATCATGGGATATAAGATCAGAAGGGAACAGCCAAGAAGATTCGTTGGAAGCTTTTGATGCTGCACAGAGACGAATCTCAGATTACTTGGGAGAGATAAAGAGACAAGGTTCGACTCCTTTGTTGGCGAATGGGAAGCAGATGGTGGTCAATGAGCAACAAGTGGAGAAGTTTCTATACACTATGCTGAAACTGAACTCGACCATTCTCAATTACTCGAGGATGGCTGCGGTGGTTCTGGTTAGTCTCCCGCCGCCTCCGTTGAACCACCCGGCGTATTTCTATATGGAATATATGGATTTGCTGGTGGAAAATGTCCCAAGGATGTTGATCGTGAGAGGGTATCACAGAGATGTTGTAACTTTGTTTACATAGTCATATCTTTTGTACCCACCAACAAAATCAACGACCCTGCCTGCCCTTCAAGGTCAGCTTTTGTTTCCTCTCCGAACCTCTCTTTACACATTTTTTTAATAGTTTATATACATATTTTTTAACCTTGTAGTATACAGAGAATTCCATTTTGTTGAAGATGATTGAATTGGATACTCCCTGCGAGCTATACTTTATTTTTTCTTTCTTTTTTTGTTGCCATCTCTTGTTAGTTCTTCACTGTCCGTTTTTGTTTTTTTTTTTTTTTCTGAGTGCAGATAGAACATTTATGAGGTTGTATGGTGAGACAGTTCAATACATTTCCCTCTCATGGATAATGACGCTGCCATTTCCTGATTTTTGGAAATTTTGTGATAATTAGCTTCATATTATACCAATGGTTACACCCAGAATTTCATATATATGGTCATCGCTCACTAATTTTATCATTTGTCATTTTTAAAAGATCTTCAACATCACATAATTTAACGTAATGTTTATTAGCCAGAGGTGAAACGAAATGATTGGAACTAATCTTATTTCTCAACATCCAAAACTAATATAATGTGTGATTTGTCGTTGCTACTTGCTAGTAGTCGCCATCGCCAACAACGGAACATAATTCTCTACGTTTTGGTGATTTCGGTCCATGTGCTTATGTTAAACTAATTAAGATTCTTTAAGAGATGGGAAAGAGTAGAGGTAAATCAACAAAATCTTTTTGTGCAACCAATCAACAAAACATTTTTTTTTAATAGAAACAGCAAATCTCACGTACCAACAGAACTCCCAATCAAAACAAGCAAACGCCTCAACGATCAAAGATGCAAGGAGCCATATCATCACACCAGAATCATACTTCATTTCTGATTTTGTGCTTTCATTTCAACGAGAATGGCATATGAGTAATATCCATACGATTAACAATCAGAGTTACGATCTGAAATCAGCTCAAAGGGAGGAAGATCAGTCTCTTCATCCATGTCAAAGAGTGAAGGATTTCGCCCGTTACAGGCTCAATAACACAGTAACAAGTTAATATCCCTAGCACACGTACAGATATAGTACTTGTTCCTCAAAACATAAAATCTGAGCTTTAGTATTGTGGAAGATGAACCACAAAATGAGAATTGAGAAGTAAGCATCACTAGTGAGTCAATCGCGCATGGCGTGTAGGAGCCAAACGCACCAACCGCTTCTTTTTTTTTATCCCAGACTCCATCTGCAACTGGCGTGCAGCACCAAGTCAAGGCCTCAAAATCCGTCTTCTAGGATACATTTTCTTAGTAGTAATGTAAAAAAAGGCTATGCAACCACAGTAACCATAATTAGCAGAAAGCATAAATTACAAGCAGGCTTTCGATAATCCAGTCAAGAGCATCGAACTCATTTCCCAAAAGCTAAAACCTTTTGCTTTAGGGTTTCCGTAGAGAGAGATGATTTGGGGGAAGAAGGAAAGCATTAATTACCCTTTTGCGTCGAGATTGTAGTTCAATACAAATCAATAGTCCGCAATAAGGTAAACAACGTTTGCTTCTTGATGAAAAAGCAAACGCTTAAATATTTAAGATAAAAGAAACCAGAGTTTGTCAAGCTCATAGATAAACTAAGATTCATAAAAGAAAAACATAAAGAACCAGAATTTGTCAAGGTCTTTACATTACAGAGAGGCAATAGTTTCGACGTGTTCAAGTAAGATAGAGACGCGACATTGTCCTGCGATTCCATTAACGCGCCTAAACTCTTGATCGTCTGCAATTCCTAGGAGCCTCACTCTTCTCATGTCTTTTCTTTCAACATTGTAGTAGAAAATGTAGAATGGTTGAACATCTCGTGGCAGATACGTTGGAGCAAAAATGATTTCACCAGCCTTGTTGATGCCAGGGGAAGTTATATCCTTACACATCCCCGGAGAGTGGGGAAGCTCAAATGTTTGCTTTGACCAATCATGCTTATCAGCGTCCTCTAGTATCCATAAATCAAACTTATGGAATGAACAAGTAGGGAAGCAGGAATAAGGTTTTCTTGCAATGGAAGCTAACTTACCTTTGTAATCTATCAAGATTGAGTCACTCCCCCAGCACACTGCATTCATAGGCGCTTTGATAAAACTTATCTTCTCATGTCTAAAATCAAAACAAACAATCGCCGGATCCTGAGGTCGGGTTGGGAACCAAGCACCATGATACAGGAAACCGCCAATGCATATTTTATTAGTTGCAGTGTAATGATAAAGGGTGACAAACTTTTTGGATCGTATCCAAACCATGTGAATAGTCCGACACCAGGGATGGTAGTGACTTTTTGGTGCTAGGGTTACAGACAAGGAACGGACCAGTATACCCGATGAAGCCATGGAGAGAAGCACAGTAAGCGCCAGGAGACGGAGTTCAACGAAGGTATTACCATGTCGAGATTGGTGACCAAAGAAGAAGATTTCTCTTCCTCGTAGGACGACGAGAAGATGAACAAACGCTTGTCGTTTGCCTTGGCGAATGGATTGTTACTGAAAACGATTGCAAACCGCGATCGCTTAGCAGAGGACAAAGCGTAGTGAGAATGGATGAATTTAGGGTTTCGGATGATGGAAGACCACATCTTCGACACGCATCTAAACCTTATAAGTGATTTTGCACGTAGTCTAGTCATTATCTCCGTCTCTAGATCAACAGGGATCGAAGGTAGCTTACAACTTGGGCTTGTGTCTTTCTCGTCGCCTGCGTCATCGTTGCCATCTTGTTCCTTGCGTTTCTTTTGGTGGGGCTTCACCAGAAACTTGGCAGGCAATCTAGTCATCTTTAGGTCAGGAAGGATGGGATCTATCTTACTTCGCTTCTACAATAGCTGTCCTTCTCGTTGCCCCTATGTTGTTTCATGGCGGCTCACCAGCGAAAAGTTCGAGTAGGAGAAGAACTCCAGAGCGAATCAACAAGACAATAATTTGAGGTTCAAGCTTAAAGATTAAGACCTTTGAAATATTTTCTAGGTCTTGAAATTTCTCGGTCAAGTAAAGAAGATTTATGTATGTGTTTTGAGCTACTTTAGGAAACTCGCTTACTTGCTTGTAAACCATCAACCATTACTATATATACCCGACTCCTCTAAACATGTTGCAGTCAATAGATTATATCAATTCTTTTCAGCTCCAAAGAACTCACATGTTCAAGAATAATATAAAGTCAGTCACTATCAGAAAGGTACAATTGGCAAAGGTCTTTTCTATTCTACTAACTCCGATTTAACTTTAAAAGAATTCACAGACGCAGATTGGGCTTCATAAGCTGAAAATACAAAGGATTTTAAAATTCGAAAACATGCTGAATCCAATCGACAACCAACTTTGGAAAAATCGCAGCTTGTGTAAGTCTCTCCCATAGATAGAACCTTCGGAAAAGACTTTTCACCGACGCTTCTTTCCTTCTCCATGCCTCGATCGTCTTGGAGCTTCGTCTTCGTCCTCACTTTCAGTCTCTTCGTTTCTCATACTGTTTCCAACCTCAAACTGCTCCGTCTCATGAGAGGCCTGTTGATCCACGACCATTCCTCTGTCATCGCTTCTCTCAGGTGTTCTCCGGTTGGAAGGGCCAGGACGTGCTGATGATGTTGCTGTCGCTGGTGGATAATACATCGGCCTGCCTCCTCGAGGAGCATTTCCCATTCCTCCCATAAGCGGTCCACGTCCCGAGCCTCCCATCATACCATAACCTCCATGTGGAAACTGTTGCGGAGGCCTACCGGGAAACATCATCCCCGGTACAGGTCCTCTGAACTCACCACCAAACCTCGGTCCATACGGTCCGAAGGGTCTTGGACCCATACCAAATGGATCTGGCATACCATTATAGCCGCCAGGTCCATAGGGAAAAGCATCGCCAGGGCCCATTACCCCCATAGGGAAACCGGCCATTCCAGGCATTGGTCTGATTCCACGTCCTAGAGGCATTTGAGGAGGCCACATCACTCCTCTTCCTCTTCCTCTGCCTTGAGGACCGTTAGCCATGCCATCTTCTTCCTCCTCGCTTTCATCTTCTTCCTCTTCCTCTTCTTCGTTGTCCTCAAATGGGACGATGTCTGGGTTCTCAGCTCTGCTCTCTGGATTCACACCCTTTGCTTTCTCTTCTTCTCGTTTGGCTTCCGCAGCTATGGAGATTGCCTTGGATTCAAGGGAAAACAAAATTTGATGAAGCAATTGAAGGAACAAAATGCTAAAGGAAGTCGAGCTCATCAATCGAAAATCACAGGGAGCTCGGTTCTTCCATGTGTCATCATAAATTATACGCTTAAGAACCATCAAAAGAACAAAAGAAAGCAAAAAATAGAGAGTATATACCATAAGCTCGCTATCTGGTTCCAGATAAAGCAAAGAAGCCAGCTCCTCACCAACGGAGGGCTCTAACTCCTGACAATCTCTGCTTATCTATAATCATTGAACCAAAAGAGTAAGATGAAGGTGAGACTAGCTGATATGCAAATACTCAAAAACATAAAGATTACACGACCATCTAGCTACTAGCCTACACTTAGTAATCACTGTATCAGTAGTAACTTGTAGTTGTACTGACTAGCAAACTATTTGTGTAATCATGCAAGTGTGGTCAACATGGGACACAATTTAGCCACTGCGGCCAGTGTATTGATATAAACATCCTAATTTGCAATGAGATCCACTGTATCTAACAACGATACCGCTCCCAAATAGGAGACCAGCTATGATAGCCTAAATAATGGTGAAAAGTTCCACGTACCTTCACAGGTAAGTTTTCATTGTAAGGATTCCTCAAATTCCGAGTTTTGTGGAAGGACAGTTCGCATAACTGCAATGATAAAAATAACAATCACTCATATAAGTTACGTAAATTCTGCAAATCACGTTAATTCTCCATCAATCACGAAAGCATCTCCTTTAGCTCTCAGTAGCATATACCACAGCTCATTGTTAACATCAGCACAACCAACACCAGAACAGAGAGAACAGCGAATAAACAATGGTAAGGTGTGTATTGATATCGGTGGTGTAAAAAAGACACCAACATTTCAAGCAAGACTGAGACTTACGGATTAGAATATAGCACCAGAAGTGAATATCGCATAGCGAACAACTAAACTAAACTGAGATTCAGAGCAAGGAGTATATTGATCAGAGGGAAAGGTTAAGCAAGCAGTATACCTTTAACCATTTGACTGAAAAGTTCCGGCCATACTGTGCAGTTCCATGTTCATGTTTCCAGTTTCCTCCGCCAATGTAACCACCAATTCTGGATGTCATCTTAGCACAGCCCTATAGCATCATGTGAAAAGAAAGATATTTAGACCCATAACGTTACCTACCATATACGAAACTATGAAGAAGTAGATAACAGAAAGCAACCATTGGCAGAGATGAACCGCTAATTAGTCTTTCAACATAAGTAAAGTGGTTCCTGTTTAATCCAATAAACTACCTGGAAATGCCGTGTCCGGTTGACAGAGAATATCAAAATCACGTTTGCCACGGAGTCAAAAGCTTCGTTAAGTTTTGCTTCATTGCTTCTTTGTGTAGCCCATACTCCTTGTTGCACAGATAACTCAAAATTCTCTCGATTGCAACTTTTAACTACAAAATACCTGGAAACCCATTTTAAAAAATAAATAAATAAATAAATATAAGGTATGGCAGATGAAGATTAGTAAGAAGATAGCAGAAGGCAGGGATATTCTACAGTTAACGAATCCAAAAAATTAAACATACAGCATTTACATCAAACTATAACTCAAGCATCTTCAAAAGATGAAACGCTAAACAATGTTTTAAGAACTCTATCCTTCTTTCAGATCATGTTTCCAGATCAATTGTATGTGAATCCAGAAAATATTGCTACATAAATTACAGGGGCTTCTAATCTATATCTGAATAAAATCACCATACAAACAAAAAGCAACAATGGAGCACGAGAATAGGCAATCAACTCTTAGGGACCAATAAGAAAATAACTTGTGGCCATTAAAACTGCAAGAGAGGCAATCAACAATCCGACCAGATGTTTATATGCACAAGGAAAGGAAAAAAAAAAGGCAAAATGGAACTATTATCTGCTTCACATATGTAAACAGCCAAAGTCCAAGGCCACGGACAATTATCAATGACATAAATCCTTTTCAACCATGACATCATATTAAGGAAGAAAATTCTTTCAAATAAAGGCTGATACAATTACATAATGTACAAGTGCACAGACATGCAAAAGCACAATAGTTCAGCAAGATGTTATGCCTAGGTTAAATGGCTAAAATGAGTCATACAGATCGAAGGAAGCAAGACAATTTATGTTGACTAGACGCTCACAAGGGCCACACTCGTGAAACTAAAGAACTGAAACTACATCTATGTTGACAATGAATATAGACTATTTTACACAGCAAGCACAGAGACCAACGAATTATAATACACCTAGAGAAACAAAAAGACGAAACCTAAACAATCTTGGATCTCGTTTAGCAGTTGTCAAAACAGCTCACACCATAATCACTAGACCTCTAGTCACTAAATGTTTGTTAGTATAATTTGTTAACCTGAAACAGCAAGACAAAGCATGACTCTTACGGTCGCAGGATTCCTGGTAAACCACTGGCGATTAGGCAATAAACCAGAGCACTAAAGAAAAGAAAATGGTTCTAGCATTTCCAGTATGAAATAGATCTTAAATAACTATATAATCAAATTAAGTATAAATGAAACCAGTATATGGAGACTACCATTTGCAATTCCTAATCTCTCACATTTGAAATGAAGGAAGAAGGGGAAGTGATGGAAAGAGGAGAACGCAAATGATCGTCAAAGAAAAATCAGAATGCAAAGCCAGCTCTGAAGCAGGTCAATTTCTATTCTTTTTAGATGAAACAATTGAGGAAAAGTACAGTATACCTAACTATGAAAGACAAGTATCCTAAAACCAGGTAGAAGATATAACATGAAGTTAAATAATTTGTATCTGTATATATAAGGTTTAAAAAATTCTGAGCTTGCAAATAGCTGGTTACATATAAAAAATGATCACCCTCATAAGAAAACCAATGAATCAATAAAGGACCAATAACAATGTCTTCATATATGTAAGATATACAAAAACATAGTTTACACAACCCAATGAAAAACCTTGGGACTCTGAACACACCTATTTACACCTCGAGGCAAAGGATGAGATGTTTGGTCAGGAGGGTTTTGTATCTGAGTCTGGCTGACCTGGTGTTGTGATTGCTGAGGTTGTTGTTGTTGTTGTTGCTGCAAGTTACCTGATTCCTGTGGCTTGCCTTGCGTCTGCACCTGCACCTGAGGCTTATTATCTCCTAGCTGTGGAGCAGCGTTTCGTGGTTGATAGAATCTATTTGGCCCATAATTGTATGAAGTCAATTGTTGTATCTTCTGAAGAACTTCCTCAACTGGAGGTGGTGGTCCAGGTAGCTTCGCATGCCTGTAACGACAATCAGGACCATTGGGACAAAATCCTAGCTTGTACCTGCCAATACAACACATCACAAAACCTCATTCATTGTATAAAGTATCATCCTTTAGCTATCATAAGGAATGCAAGTGGATGTCTTTATGTAACATACATATTGCATTCTTTGATATCTTCATTGGTATGCTTATAGACGCAATCCTGCTCTCTACATTCACCGTGTAACCGGAAGAAACGGCAGATTGGCATACGAGCTTTGTCGTACTGATGGAGAAACCCGCAGGCGTCACCTTTCATACACAGGCCTCGAAGCCAGTGCCTGCAGACGGTTTGACGGAAACTCCTTCCTCTTCCAGCTCCAGGGACCGTCGCGGAAGAGTGATCGTAGCTCGGTGCTACGTTAACAGCGGTGGAGGATAAGTTTTCAGGTGGAGCAACTGGGACTGAAGCTGTGGGCTGGGCAGGTCCTGAATCGAGACCGCCTTCGAAATCGAAGCTGAGGCCATCGGCGTCTTCCATTGTTTACTGAAGAATCTCTTTTAGGGTTTTTAGGGCTTCTTCCGATCGGAGGAGAGACACAGAGAACAATCGGAGGATTTTAGCTTCTTCTTCTCAATTTTAACGGATCATCGGTTTAAGTCAGATTAAACCGGTGATTTGTCGATTTATTGAACCGGGTGTTTTAAAATTTAGGCTCGGATGAATCGGTTCGGTTAGATTGAGTCGGTAATTTGGACGGTTTATGGATCCAATCCCATAACAGTGAGTCAGTGACACAGGGAAATAGCGTTAGATGATGAATTAAAACCAACAAGATCCTCAAGAGGGCGTCAATCTGGTTGTACCAACGAGATTACTTCTTTGTATATGCATTCACATAACTGTACATAAGTAACAAGTTGCTCTCTCATCAGCAATTTTCTTTTCCTCTTCGGTCTCTTCATCAGACGCATCATCCTACATGTAACATGTAATCAACATTACACATTTCTGATTTATATTCAGACAGAGAATAGAACAATATTCTCGGATTCCATTATTAGGTTATTCGATTTTCAAGCCAAAAGATTCTGCTTCCACACGATAAAATTCATGCTAGTGAGTAATTGAAATCGGGAAGAAGATACTAGTATTGCATTTGGATCTCAATTTTTCTTCATCTTGGTTGCCTAAACATTTGTTCACAAAAAGTTCCAGCCAAATAATAGGCTAGTATATAGTTTTCCATGCCTTCAAAATTGTAATATATATGTATATGCAATTTTCCTAACCAGCAAAACCCAAACTATAGAGAATTGCTTGGAGAACGAGTACGAGCCTACGAGGTATCTAAGTTTTTCCTAGAGACAATTAAAAAGCATTGAAGTATGCATGAGTTGCTTACCTAGAAAAGTGTTTTAGAAATTCAATGCGTATGTACTGGAGAAACATCGAAGATTTAATTGTTTAGTTTGTAGAAACTTTATTTCACGCATCTAAAGTTTGCTTTGTTTTCATTTTGAATGTCATTTGTTTTATTTTTCTGTGTGATTTTTTTGGTTATTTGTGTATTCCTTGCTCTGTTTTGTGGTTTACTTTTATCTTATCTGCTGGTTCTACTATTACATTTGCATAAACTTAACTGAAAAGTTGTACAAATGCAGCAACTAAGGCGTAACTAAAAGGTTTCGTACTACATAGAATTTAACGATACGGAAATAAGCTTCATACCGTTTATGATTCAATTTACCTAACGTCTCCTATCAGCATTCCAAAGTCCATTTAATGAATAAATAAAAAAAAGTCAAAAATAGAGTAAATGCAGTAATGATTGTAAAAAAAAAAAAAAAAAAAAAAAGTAAAGGGNAAAAAAAAACAAGTAAAGGTGGTTTGTTTTGTTTGTTTATAACAAAAAAAACTTTAGCGTAATGATTATTATATTTGTCGCATAACAAACGCGCAATGTTGAATATCGACCACTACTTGGGACGGAAATAGCAAAAAAATAAAAAAATAAAATCTTTTTTTTTTTTTTATTGTTATTGAAAGAAAGACATGTAAATCTTTTTTTGTGTGTTGTTGTTGTAGGTGCGTGCCTCTTCTCTTGCTTGCTTGTTCTATCTCTAAGCACTTACCGCAATTGAAGGTGCTCGCTCTTCCTCGCTCACATCCCAATCTCTTCGAATCTCAGATCGAATTTCTCCCGATTTTTCCTTTCTTTCTTTCTTCTTCGCAGAAGCGAAATTAGAGATACCTAGGTTTCGGATTACTGGTTTTCCGAAATCGAATCTTCCCATTTCTCTGGGAGAAATTTTCCCCTTTTGTGTTAGCGTTAGGGTTTCGAAGATCCGAATCTTCTGTGGACGCGCAATTCGACGTTTTCTTTAAAAGCTGGAAACATGTTCTGGCGAATGGCTGGCTTGTCTACGGCTTCTGCCGTGAGTGTTTCCCCTTCTCCCTCTCTACATAGTTTGTTTTCTATCGTGCGACGCGTTTCTTCTTGATTGATTTTAGCCGCTTAGGGTTTGTAACGATTCATTTCTGAGGGAATTTTTGTTAGCTTCCTCTGTTTGGTGGCGAAATCGATTGGATTATTGGTTTGTCTTTGTGTTTAGATTTCTTGGATTATAAGTAACTTAAGTGTCTTTGTTTAAGGGATTGATACTTTTTGCTGGCTCCTATTTCGTATTCTTATGTGCTTTTTTGTTTTTTTTTTTTGTAGGTTGAGGCAATTTTGGACAAAGATAGTTTCACATTAGAGGAACTTCTTGACGAGGATGAAATCATTCAAGAATGCAAAGCCCTTAATGGACGACTCTTAAATTTGTATGCTCTCTTACCACCTATTTAAAGAAGAATGCAAATTTTGTTCGCGAGTAAAGGTTTCGAGGTGGCAGAATGCATTGAGAGTATTGAATATATTGCCTGAAGATGATTTAATGTCTTATGACATCCACTTTGATAGCTTTGGCTAATAGACTTCAGGGAATTTTTCTTTAAACATCTTTTATACAACCAGTAAAACATTTCTCTATTTCGACAGTTGCGACATGCTAGTTTTTTTTGTATTATATTTATTATGTTGTCATCAGGGTGATCAGTATAGTCAGTCTGCACTAAAATTGGATCTTCGAACCTCCTGTCTTTAACTATATTCTCTTTTCACTGGCAATGCCGCTCACTCTGGACTGTTGGGTTCATCTTATTTCAGTTTGAGAGAAAGAGTGCAAGTGGAACAGCTGATTAGGTACATCATACAGGAGCCTCTCGAGGATGTGGAAAAGAAGCGAACATTCAAGTAAGTGTTTTTTTGACAAACGTTACTGTTTTATATTTCCTGATTGTTTTTGATGAATTAACAATTTGATATTTGTTTTTCTAAATTTGTTCCAGGTTTCCTTTTATCGCCTGTGAAATTTTCACATGTGAGATTGAAATGATACTGAAAACACTAGTTGAGGATGAGGAGGTACACGTTGACTTTGTTACATCCCTCCTATGTTGATACTTTGTAAATGGTTAAGGATCTAGGGTTTCTTACTTCTCGTCATGTCTTCCTTTGCAGTTGATGTTATTGCTGTTTTCGTTTTTGGAAGCTAAGGAAACCCATAACTCATTGCTTGCCGGGTACTTCAGCAAGGTATTGAGCATTCTGTCAAATTTTCAACTATCAGAAAACTCTTACTGGGCTCTCTATAATTGTCTTCTACGTGTTCTCTCCGACATCTTCGATTACTAGGTTGTCATTTGTCTGCTGGTGCGGAAGACGATCCCTTTCATGCAATTTATAAAAGTAAGTTGATTTTGTTTCCCTGTGTAGGCTATCTGTTTAAGTATGATTTGAATTTAGCTAGAATTCGTTTTTTTTTTTTACCTTTTCTTTGTAGAAATAATGCTGTTAAATAGTCACAGATATTGATAAAGATTTGTATTGCTATTTAATTATTGAAAGAGCTTTTTCCCATTCAACAATATCCAATCTAACTCTGTTGATACAATTTTGATAACTGGTACACAAGTTAACAATTCTTTAAACACCATTTAACCATCTGGAGTTCATATCAACTATTCTTTATGATTAACCTTGACTCTCTCGTGCTATCAGGATCATCAAGAAATACTGAAGCAGCTTGTTGATTTGATTGGTATTACATCTATAATGGAGGTTGGTCTGTACTTCTATGTATCTTTTAGGAATTCTGATTAAGGCTTTACATTCATTAAACATCTACGTGAGAACATACTGAATAGTTGAAAAAAATGTCATGCGTTCCACTCCTTTAAAGTACTTATGATTCTGTTTATGACAAGAATAGTACTAGACCCAGGCATGACGATGAGAACAATGGTAATACTGCTAATATTGCTCTCGTCATTGTCATGGTGATTTTGCTGTATAATTATTATTGTTACACCAGTGACTTCCTTAATTATTATTGTCTGTAAACAATGAAGTTTGTAGTTCTTATAGGAGATATCCGTAGGTTGTAGATTATTGGATTTCTGTAAAATACTAATTTTCTAGGCTCTAACTTATTGCTGGTGCTCAGGTTTTAAAACGTCTGCTCGGTACTGATGAACACCTATATTCAAACTACACAAGTGCAATGCAGTGGGTAGAAGATACAGATGTTTTAGAGATGATTGTGGACAAGTTTGGCTCCTCGGTAAGTAGCATAAATAACTTTTCTTTTAGGATGGGCTAGTCTTATGGCTTTCCTCCTTTATTTCAGATTTTATTTCATCGTCCCAGGCAATGTTATTTATATCTTGGAGATTATTATTATATTTTGTAGGATTCTCCCGAGGTACACGCCAACGCAGCTGAAATTCTTTGTACGGTAGCAAGATACGCACCCCCTGGTCTTGCAACAAAACTTTCCAGCCCCAGGTAGACTTCTTTCAGCTTTGGCTATTGATTTCATGTAGTTGTTCATGCTTTCAAAAATATATAATCTATTGACATTGTTTTGATTCCTTTACAATTTTATGCAGCTGCACTGGAAGGTTGTTGAAACATACTTTAGAAGATTCACGGCCCAAATCTGTTCTGGTTAATTCATTGTCTGTATGCATATCTCTGCTGGATCCTAAGAGGTTTACATTGGGGACTTATCATATGTATAGTCGTCAACTAACCCATGGAAGCATGGTAGCTAATCCCGAGACAGTGGAGGGAATGCTTGGAAGCCTAGGTGAGCATATACAATATGGTTATTAATTTTCATGTGCTTTTGTGTGTTGACTTCTTGAGGGATGTGTTGGTTGGGAAGAATGAATACTGTGTTTGTTTTGGTGGGGTTCACAACCTACAAACAGTTTTCTATGCACATTTGTTGCTTGTTGATATGAAATTGGTGAACCTGTTTTTTTTCCCTGATGTATAGAGACTAGATGTGCAGGACTATCATTTATGTCATTTTGCTTTCACAACCTTGTGTCTTTTTCTCTGTTATTTTGTGGTTCGCAATGTTAATTAGTCTCTTGGCTTCTTTGAAAACTGTGTAATACGCTTCTACTGTGCAGGTGATTTACTCATGCTTTTGAATGTATCATCTGCTGAGGGTGTTCTGTTAACAACGTATGGCAAGTTGCAACCACCTCTTGGAAAACATAGATTAAAGGTACTTTTGTTGTTCTCATTTGTATAAGTTATTATCTAATTATAATGTATCTTTTCACCAGTTATGATTATACTTTTAAATTTCTGAACCTCATTCGTTCAACAAATGAAAATTTGACTTTTGTTTCTTTCTCCTAGATTGTAGAGTTTATTTCAGTCTTACTCACAGTCGGTAGTGAAGCAGCGGAGAAGGAAGTAATTCGACTTGGAGTGGTGAAAAGAGTGTTGGACTTGTTCTTCGAGTAAGTGGGAAGTTATATTTTCTCAGTTGAAAGTATGTAAGATGGCATGCTCAATTGTGGTGCAATTTTGTCTCAGGTATCCCTACAACAATTTTTTGCATCACCATGTGGAGAATGTAATTCTCTCATGTTTGGAGAGCAAAAACTCTCAACTTCTTGACCATCTTCTTAGTGAGTGCAATCTTATTGGGAGTATACTAGAGGCGGAAAAAGACTCCATATTAACTGCTGCTGATTCTGATAAGGTGAAGATACTTTTTGCTAATGTCTGGTGTTGGCATCATAATCTATTGACTTGGTTAACATGTGATGTCTCAGCTTCAGCCTACAGTTCCTGCAGAGGGTAGAAAGCCACTCAGGATTGGAAGCATTGGTCATTTGACTCGTATATCGAACAAACTTCTCCAGCTAGCTAATAGCAATGTCGAAATTCAGTCACATTTGCAGGTATACCACAATCCTGTCTGATGGGCTTTATTAATTTAGTTGCTTGCCACACGTTCATGTGCACATGCAGATATGAAGCGCAAATGGTTTGTTTATTGGACTTGAAAATATTCAGTATAAGTTATTGGTGTTCCTAGTTTCCTGAGGTTTCGTTATGAGAGTATGGCATTTGCTGTATAATTTAATAGAAGATCCGATGGTCAAAAACAATTTGCTCAGTGCTTTACCCCTGTTCGATTTCTCCCAGAGAGATATTTCCTTGGTAGCTTGTTTGCATGTAAAATGTTTGATTTCTCCCAGAGGTTATAGCCTTGTAGGGTGCTGGTCTTTAGTATCAAACTCTTCATATCTTCTTTAAGATTCCTTTTTACGTTTTTAACCAGGAAAATAGCAAATGGGTGGAGTGGCAGACAGATGTCCTGTCAAAGCGTAATACATTGGAAAATGTGTACTCTTGGGCCTGCGGGTATGTATTTTTTTTCTCTTATTGGGAGTTTTGCTAGACTTAAAGAATCCTTATGAAACAGGCTTCTGTTTAAAATTTATAACCAAAGGGAGATGTTACACTTGAAATCGTATTTTTCTTATCGAAGTTTGTCACGTTTGTGTATCTGCTTTAATAGCAATCAAGGTGTGTATATGATAAGCTAAATGTGATTGCACATTCCCAGTCAAGAGGCACAAGTGATCTATCGTGTAGTATATAGATAATTCCTGTTACTGATGTTCTTTTACATAACAGGAGGCCGACTTCACTCCATGATCGTAATAGAGATAGCGATGATGATGATTACCACGATAGAGACTATGATGTGGCAGCCCTAGCAAACAATTTGAGCCAGGCCTTTAGATATGGCATTTACAGCAACGATGACATGGATGAGGTGATGTTCTCGTGTTTCCTTGTCTTATCTGCTACTTTGTGACCCTTTTATTATTATTATTATTATCATAGATTTGAGCCCCATACTTCTGCAAGTATTGGAAGTTTATGGGTGTCAATTGTTAAGACAAAGAAGGAAATTGATTCAGGAATTTCTAGGAAATCATTTTAATTTTATGTCAGTCTTTAATCCTGTTATAGTTCCTGAAATATTATACATAGTGAAAACTGGGAATGCTGTAGTTACCAAAACCGTCACGACATCTATATATGGTGGATAGCTAAACCGTTACTTCTTTCCCGAATCACTCTACTTGGTTGACCTCTGCGTAGTTAGCTGAGGTTTTCCTACCGTCTTCTCTTCCTTTATCATCTTAGTAGCATGGATGTAGCTTGGTTAAATCGGTTTACCAGAGCATCGATATTCTACTAGAGCTTTTGATTTTTGTTGCATTCTTTTCCTGAGTCTGTAAGAAGACTACATGCTATGAACATTTAATCTACCGTTAACATTTTTTTTTCATTTTATCCACTGCAGACCCAAGGCTCTATGGAACGCGATGATGAGGTATTATTTGTCTTTTCCTTGGCATTAAGAAGTGAGACTTGACTTTCTAAAATCTTAATTATGTGACGCTAAACACAGCTTAAGACATCTTTTGTTAGAAGATTTCATACATTGTCTCCTTTTGTGGAACTGAGTAGGAATTTTTTTTAATTTCTTACCTTGTCTCCTTTCTGTGTTATTTATTGCGGAAGAGGCGCTCATATTTTTTAATTGCGGCTCCTGTGCCTGTTCGTCTAAGCGGGTCAATATGAAAGCTTTAGTGCTTATGGTAGACATGAAAGCCTCTTATGAAGTCTATTGTCGCAGGATGTCTACTTTGATGACGAATCTGCAGAAGTCGTCATATCTTCCTTGCGCCTTGGAGATGGAGATGACCAGGAGAGGTAATGAGTTCTACTTTTCTTATCTGGTAGAAACCAATCCGTTTCTGTTTATCGACTCCCGTCATATTGCTGATGCGGTCCCTTAACTTACAAAATGTAACATGGTGTCTTTGTAGCGGTTCTCTCTTCACAAATTCGAACTGGTTTGCGTTTGATGGTGAAAAAGCTGTGAATGATCGCTCAGTGATCTCAATCGCTTCCCCTTCACCTAATGGTGATGATGATGATGATGATGATGATGTCGTCATAGGTGAAGCCGATGACTTGAACGACACTGCAGCCTCTTCCACGCCTGTTGATATGGAAACAGATGATTCTACATCAAAGAATCTTTCTGAAAGCCCGAGTGAACCAGAAGCTGACAAATCACCTGCTTGGGTTGAATGGCGAGAGACCTCCGAGTCCACTGCGCCTTCTTCAAATCCAGATGAAGCAACCATATTGCCCAATGGTGAGGTTCAAATCGAGAAAGAGGATAATGGTGATGATACCGATAAAAAAAGTGCAGAGAATTCACCATCAGGTGCATGTGACGATAAAACCACAGAGAAGTCACCAGATGCAAGTGGCGTTGCAACCACTGAAAGCTCACCAGATGCAAGTGGGGCTGAAATGGCCGAGAAGTTGAAAGACTCCAGTCCTGATGCATCAAAACCAGCTGCTGAATCGCATGAGACTGCTCAAAGCTCTGAAACTGCAGTCCCCGAGGAGACAAAGAAGAGCCAGGAAGCGGACGTTGCAGCAGAAACAGATGCTAAAGAAACCGAAGAAGCTGTGAAGGAACCAGAGAAGGTAGTGTGAGCTTTTACTCAAACCGGTCTGGGTCACTTTTTAACTAGTAAAACAAAATTCCTGCTGATGCTTCTCTATATAGTTTGGTTAAAGTGCATTTATCAGTTACGGATACGATTTATTATTCTTTTTTTCTTTCTTTTCCTTTGTTTGTTCACTTTTTTTTCATTGTATCGTCTCCAAATCCAGTCGTTTTTTTTTTCCAACATTATTGTCGACCAATATTTGTTACTAGCTTATCAATTTTTTCTAGTTCAAGTTTTATTTTACCTCATCTACTACACTCATCAATTAGTATGTTATAAAGTTGCTGCCCCTGAGCCGGAGATACGATTTCATGGGTAATACTGTCACACATGTCAATCTCATGTCTCCTCCAATCTCTTGTTGCTACAAAATAGTATCGATCTGACTTAAAAAGAACTTTGTTCATTTGTTTTTCCCGTCTTATGCTTCTTTCTTATGAAACAAAGAATATTATTTATGGATCCAGACTGATATAAACAGAGAAATCGAGTTAAAGCCATAGTGAACCACTCGACAACAAAGTCGAATAGCAGAGCATGGCTCGAAAGATGAGCTTTTAGTTTACTTCTGATAATTGTGTGATTCTGAGATGATGAAACCAAAAAGAAAAGATCAGGAGAAGCACAGAGATGAACACAAAATATGCAAATGAAGAATCAAGCTAAAAATTGGAAAGCAATGAAAATATGTGTGCTCTTTATATTAGGGAACTGGCGTTGGCAAATCTCCATTCCAAGATAACATGATTGAGTAGGAGCTGGAACTTGTCATCTCCATCTGATTCTCAGTATCCACCAGAATCTTCAAAATTACATTGGATATGGAAACCAGTGAATATTCAGTTATTCACCCATGCAAAATGATGCTAATTATATATGGATAGTCCCTCCTTATATGGAAAGATTTAACGAATATAATTTTTCTAATTATTCTGCGTTGAGTTTTATAAGTTTAGGGTTTTGTCCTTTCACCAAGCTCCCTTCAATGGCGAACACAAACCCATCCGTCCGGGTACTTGTTCTTCGTCTCTCAATCTCTGAATATCTCTGTATCACGTTTTCAAAGTTTGCCGATGATTCTCTGTGTAACTTTTTGCAGGCTTGCGTCCTCAAAGTCGATGTAAAGTGTTGTTCCGGTTGCCAAAAAAAAGCAACCAGAAAGCTACAGAGTCTCTCCGGTATATAAACGAGAAACATATATGTCTAACGTGCAAAGAATCATTCATTTTTAAACATTTTCTTCTTTAACACTTTCGTTTCCAATGGATATATACCAGGCGTAAGCGCAGCGGAGTATAACGCAGTAAAAGGCCTCATGACAGTCACAGGCGACATGGATCCCATGACTCTTGTTCAGAAACTTACAAGATGGGGCAGAAAAACAGAGCTTGTCTCAGTGAATTACACGCTTGATGATCTCATCAGTGATGAAGATGAAGACCAAGACGAAGATGAAGATGAAGACGAAGACCAAGACGACACTTCTTCGGATGACACTAGCTCAAATATGAGGACGACTATGAAGAAGAAGGAGGGGAGACTAAGAAAGTATCTTCTTTTTGGGTGTCTCCGCAGCAAATCAAAGGTTGTTCAGCCTCCGTCGGCAAAGATAAATTTCGGCTCATCAAGGTTTGGGAACGTTTCCGATTTTGGCGGTTATGGCAATCGGCAACCTCCACCTCGTTTTCATGGACCAATGAATCCACAGCAACAACAGATGATGATGCAACAACAACAACAACCAGGGCTACCACAACATTCCGGGATGATATATCCAGCATTCAGTGGACAAACAGGGTTTGCGTTACTGCAGCCTGCGAAACCTAATCCAAAAATGACAGTTAACAGTGGTTTACATTATCCTGCCACCTAGGCTACTACTACTTGTTCTGTTTATTATGTCCTTAGACGCTATTGTACTAAGCAAACGAATGTCTTTTTTAGTGGACTTGCAGGCATTGAACATTGCCAAAGTCTTAGGCCTAAGCTTTTAACAAAGAACATAGTATATATATTAAGTCATTCATTCATGTGCGACTCTCTGCATCTCCCAAACCAAGGTTCCAACATTTGTATAAGATGGAGATTTTGTTTTATGTCAAGGAAACAAGATTCTGTCTGATTCGTAACCAAACTGGTGAAACATAAAATATGTGCCTAATTGCTAACACTAATAGACTTTCTTGTTCGATTTCTCTCGGAGAATACTTCGTCTTGAGATTTGTCTGTTGTGCATCATGTTTCTTTCCCCCTCCTTTAGTGGCTGTTTTCATGTTCGCCCTCCAAATCTTTCAAGTATCCCATGAACATAAGAAACCCGAAAAGGAAGAATCCACCTGAGAAGCTCTCTCCACCGCCTCCGCCGCCACCACCACCACCATCATCCCGAGGCGGGAACCCGCTTCCACCGTCATCAAGCTTTGGCGATTTCTCCTTTCCTGATGTTCAACCAAAAAGGCTTCGTTAGACTTAACTAGAACTGAAAAACCATTAGGCACAGTCAGGACCAGTCGGTTTCTGTTAAAGCACTTTCCGTCTCAGGTTATCAACAAGAGTAAGAACCATTAGCAAGCCACAATATGAGATCTAAATAACTGTTTGAGTTTTTAGCTAGATTCATAAAACAGATGGTATTATAATAAACCTTTATTGTTTGTTAGAAACATAAAACAAGTTTAATCCACATGAAGCATCAATGGAGTCAACAAAGATAAAGGATGCAACAATTTACCATGAGTAGGAGCTTGTGTGATTGTTCGTGATTCCCGAGTAACAGTCTGTGTTTGCCCTTGACTGCATTTTGCATTCTGCAGAAACAAATCAGAATAAGTAAACAGCTAGCTCTTCAAAGAAATCTACGAAGAGAACACCGGAAAGTAAACTATTGACAATGAGAGGAATAGGATCTTCTTAATAAAACAAGCAAAATGGTGTTCAATGTGATGCAAATCATGAAGTTAACTCAAAAATCGAAGAGTGCTTTTGAAAAACACTTTTTAACTCGCGAGTGCGTCACCAATAGAACGTACCAGCGAAGCGTTACATGCAAAGACAGATCTCTTGGTCTTAGAGCCGAAACCAAATGCTTTGCTAACAACGGGTTGCACGGCTTTTGTTCCAACTGCCTTGAGAGAAGGAAATTTTCTCTGGCTCTGAGATTGCATAGAAACTCTTGTAGGATAGTAACGCCCATGAAATTTTCCTATCACATAAGACGAGTAGAAGAAGAGCATTAACACTTCATTATCCAATAGAAGACAAACAACCCCGAAGTTTGAGCAATCTGACTAAGCAAGGATCTAATGCTACAAACACTAGGTGATAAAACTAAACTTCAATAATCAATAACAACACATGTCGTTTCTGACTTCAATTTTTCATGAGCAATCGAACTTTCAACATCTAAACTGAGGTGTAAATTCTACAAATTCACAGGATTGTCAAGCATATTCCTCAATGCCAGTAATTAGGTGCCAATAAGCAATCACGAATCTAGAGATGAAGAAAAAAGAAGAGATACCATTAGGCGGAAAATGAGTAGAGCGAGGAGGGAGGTAGACCAATGGTTGTGCACCAATACACAATGAGGGATTCATCACTGGCATATCTGCCCTAAACAATCAAACTAAAATATTAAACTCGCAGGAGAAAAAACACCAAACAAAAGTGGCAAAACAACGAATCAAATCTGTGGTTTTCATAAAAACCCGACAAGGCACATATGAACTCTAATTTAACAGTTTTTCACATAAACCCGACAAGGCACTTATGAACTACTAATATGTGCCGGAAAACCCTATAAAGATTTGCATCGAATTTGGTAGGTGTTTTCATATAAGAATCAGCGAAAAATCAACGAATTGGTTGGCTTCTCTAAGTTTCTTGATCATAGACGAAGAAAAAGTAAATACCTTTAAGAACCAAAACAAAAGAAAGAGAGGATCATAGATCGTACCTGAAGCGAACAAGAAGAACAAAAAAAAAACGGGACTTTTCTAGGGTTTTATGTAAAGTTTGTGGCACAAATCAATTTAAAGCGTCTTATGCAAGAATTTATAAATAGCTGAGAAGAAGAAGAAAGAAAGAAAGAAACACACTTTTTAAAAGAGAGAGAGACGGAAACAACAATTCTCCATGTAGGTCGGTTCTTTGAGTTACTGAAAATAAAAGGTTTTTATATTTATATATTTATTTTCTGATAAAAAAAAAAAAAAAAAAAACAGAAAAAGCTTTCTGATCTGAAAATTAAAAACCCTAATTTGAGCAGATCTTCTTTGAATTGAAAGCGAGAAAGATGCTTGGGGGATTGTACGGAGATCTTCCTCCGCCTTCCGACGATGAGAAACCCAGCGGAAACTCCTCCTCCGTCTGGTCAAGCAGTACCAAGATGGCTCCACCCAATCTTCGCAAACAGCCGGCTTTTGCTCCGACGCAGACCATCCTCAGACCTCAAATCAAGCCCAAGCCTTTAGCTTCTCAGTACAAGCCTCCTCCTCCTCCTCCTACTCCTCCTCCTCCTCCTCCTTCTTCTTCTTCTTCTTCATCTCAATCGGCGGCACCATCGCAATTGGTTGGTGTGGCGTCATCGGTGGTTGAAGAGTACGATCCAGCGAGACCGAATGATTACGAGGAGTATAGGAGGGAGAAGAAGAGGAAAGCTTTGGAAGCTGATATGAAGCGAGAGCTTGATAAGAGACGAGTTGAGGAAGAGGAGAAGAGAGAAAGAGAAGAGACGGAGAAGAAGAGAGAGCGTGATCAGAAAGACAACAACAGTGAGTCTCGGCTTAATATCTCCGGTGAGGAAGCGTGGAAGAGACGCGCTGCCATGAGTGGTAGTGGTGGTGGTGGTAGCAGCGGTGGGAAGAGGAGATCGTCTTCTCCTCCGGGGAACGTTGATGGGTTTAGCATTGGGAAGTCGGAGACGAGTGGGTTAGGAGTTGGGGCAGGTGGGCAGATGACGGCTGCGCAGAGGATGATGGCCAAAATGGGTTGGAAACAAGGACAAGGGCTTGGCAAGTCTGAGCAAGGGATCACTACGCCGTTGATGGCTAAGAAGACGGATCGTAGAGCTGGTGTCATTGTCAATGCTAGTGAGATCAAGTCCTCGGAGAAGAAGGTCAAGAGTGTTAATATCAGTGGAGAGCCGACCAGGGTTTTGCTTCTTAGAAACATGGTATGTTTGTTTCAATATCATCTCTCTTTTAATATATGTGCATTCGTTAGTTTAGGCTTAAGTTAAGGACACACTTTGCTACAATGATTTAGAACGGTCTGCTAGAGTTTTGTGTGAGGATGATACGCTGTTACTTCAAAACAATTTGTTGGAAGCATGTTGGATCAACAAAGCCAAACCTTTACATGATTTTTTTATCGGGGATTGAATGTGAGTGCACTCTGGAATACTGTTGAACAAAGATGTCTGTGTGAAAATGGAATTTTGATTAATGGCTGGTTTCGTTATACTTTGATACTTACGTTGAGATGAAAAAGCTTTGGCATTTTAACAAGATGTTGGTGGAGCTTGTAGCGTATAGTTTACTTATGTTAGTGTTAGCCTAGTGAACTGATGGATTAGATTGCCTATTATTCTTTGGAAACAACTTTTCAGATGCATAAGTTACAGTATCTACCCCTCGAGTTGTCAACTAGGCATTTGTGACCATCCTTAAGTTTTTTTGGGGCTAGCCTAACTTGATCCCAGTATCTACCCCCTGAGTAGTCAACTAGGCATTTGTGACCATCCTTTAGTTTTTTTTGGGGCTAGCCTAACTTGATCCCTCAGGCTTGGATTGCCAAATACTAGGAGAGTTCACGAATGAAACTTGAGAATTGGCATGTGTTGAAGGGAATTTTATTGGTTTTAGGATAATGTAATAATTGTCATATCTTCTTGTTATTTGTGAGACGTTTATTGTGTTTAGTATATGTCATAGAATTTTTTGGTATGTGAATATCTTCACAGCGATTGTTGTGAACGTGATTCTTGTTGTTGCTCACCATAAACAAGAACTTGTCCCAGAGACCTTATCTTTATCTTCTTATGTATTTGCGCTCTGCAATGTTCGATTGACACATGTTCCATTTTTTGTCTGCGCCGTAAAAGGTTGGACCAGGAGAAGTAGATGATGAGCTAGAAGACGAGGTGGGATCCGAGTGTAGCAAATACGGAACAGTCACTCGTGTACTGATATTCGAGATCACTGAAGCGAACTTCCCTACACACGAAGCAGTAAGAATCTTTGTTCAGTTTTCTAGACCCGAGGAAACAACTAAAGCCCTTGTGGACCTCGATGGGAGATTCTTTGGAGGAAGGACCGTGCGTGCAACGTTCTACGATGAAATGAAATTCAGTAAGAACGAGTTGGCTCCAGTACCAGGTGAAATCCCTGGATACTAAAAGAACTTACTCTCAAGAATTGTGAACAAGATGAAACTGCCTTCTCTGTAAGATTCTTGATAGAGAAAGAAACATTAGAGTTGAGGTTTTTTTAATATTATTTGTAAAGTACTTTAGAAACTATTGGGATCTCTATCTGTTTATTATTGTTCAATGTAAACCTCCTATTGATCCAAGAAATGCTCCCTTTCTCAGTTAAACACGTTTCCTCGATAAGTAGATTGTAAGCTGCAGCCTGCAGGAGCATAACTCGATTATTATCGTCACTATATTTTTCATCCACGCTATCCGTGGGGATTTTTAATTTAAACTTTTAACGTTGATAATATTTATTAAATATTATTTTTATATTTATAATTAACAATATCTATACATATTATAATATATTTTATCACTTAATTTACATCTATTATTATAGTTTCTTTGTCTACTATTAAGTTAATTTTTTATTTAATAGAAATTTATAGATGTGGATTGATACTATTGGTTATTTCAAAATTTTAATTCTATATAAACACTCTCAATGACATTTAACCTCAAATTTTCATTATTAAATTTCTTCCATTTTGTTTTTGTCACCATATCTATTATAAGTTATATATAGTTAATTATAAAGATGACAGAATTATTTAAAATTAAAAGTTAATATTAAATTAATTTTTGTTTAGTATAAATTTATATATAATTTTCGTATCTTATATTTTAAATTACAAAGTTTCATTATCTAATATTAAGTTATTTTTTTATTTAATAGAAATTTATATATAATTTCTTTATGTTATATTTTAAATTATAAAGTTTCCTAATTTAATATTAACTTTTTTTTGTTTAATAAAAATTTATAGATAATTTCCTTATCTTATGTATTTTCTATTAACAATACAATTATTAAATTTAGAAATTTTCTTTAATTTATAATGTTGATGTGGAATAATACTATTAATTGTTTAAAAAAAAATTAATCCTTTATGGACACTCTCAATGGCATTTAGCCTCAATTTTTATATATTAATAGATAGATATAAATTTATAGAAGTGGAATGATATTATTGGTTATTTCAAAAATTTTATTTATATATAGACATTCTGAATGACATTTAACCTCAACTTTTCTTTTTTAAATTAAATTTCTTCCATTTTTTTCTTATCACTATATCTATTATATGT